>CATIWM010144673.1:0-16094 GCA_949671775.1 Mallotus repandus
TTGAGATCATTTTTCACCATATCTTGTAACTCACATAGCTTGATGGTTGGCATACCATAGAACTTTGAAATAATATAATTAGCAAGCTTCTTATGGGTGAGCCTCCTTATCTTATTTGCTTTATTACAATTATGCTGATCTATATAAGCAATACTCTGAAATACGTCAGATTTACTATCTTTGGATGGTGAAATATACCAAGGTCAGGTTGCTTTCTTGCATTTTACTCTAACATTTATTTTGTTATTGTTAGTTAACTTTAAGTCATATCACTGACTGATTGTATACTCACTTAATGCATCTTTAAACTGACCAGGCCCCTCAAATGTCATACCAACATAGAACCATATTTGACTTGCACCAGGCTTATAAGCAGGCCATTTTGGTTTTCTTCTTCCACCTATGACATGTGCCTCTTCCTCTATATCAACCCAACTGCAGGTGTCCAAATTGATGTAATATGTCTCATGGCCTTCATCTGAACCAGTAGCTTGTGGGATAGTATTTTTTCCTACTCTTTTCCTATTTTCTTGCATCATTCTCCACAGATGTATTCAAATTTGCAAACCCTTTTAAGTTGTTTCTTGCTTCTTGTAATTAGATGCCATCAACATCTAAACAATATTCTTCATTAACCTCTATAACTTCTTTCTACTGCTCCTCAACTTCTTTTTCCTCTAATATATCATTAATACACAAACCAACACCAATTTCCTCATTACCCAAATCAACCCTGCCTTCCTCACTACACACATTAATATCAATCAGCCCTTCTTCCCACTCAGTATTAACACCCCCAACAACCTTAGAAGACCCACCACCCTCTTTACTAAAGGTATAAGAAAACTGTCCTACATCACCATTATCTTTATCATCTTTAACAATGTACATATTAGTTTTTTTTTTTTTCATTTAAACAACTTAACAAAAGACAAGTTGTGGCATCATCATGGACCACTTGTAAACCACCACTGAAATTACTATTAAAATATAAAGTAAAATTCCCATTTTGCCCTAATTCACACTCTAGCATAGTCAAGCAAACACCAATAACCTAAATTATCCGTGCCCACCTTTTGGGTATACACATCCCTACCCACATACAGACCATTTTGTAACCTTCACCCAACATGCCACTCAATTATTGCTTCTTCCATTCTGACTCAGTATATAATATGAAACAGACAACAAACAAGACAAATAACTGATAGTTAACATCTTTCAATATAAAGAAACTAAAAAGAAAATATAATAGATAAAGTATGATAACAACAACACATATAAAAGAACAAGAATGGGACAGTATTGAGAAAATGCACAAATATTATAAATTATAGAAAATAAAAGAATACATCAACTTCAAAACTCACTTTAACCCATTTCAAGACCATATTCAATTTCAAGACTTCAATATATTCATCACATTGAATTTACAATAACCATATGTCTATCCATACACAAATCCCCAATTTTGAAACCCTAAAAACTTAAATAAAACCAAAATGTGAGCTAGTATTTACATCCCTTCTAATTGCAGTACCAAATTCCTCTTGAAATACTTATATTCTCTTCATTACCTTAGTATTCATCCGCGTGATTTTGAAAAGAGTTGAAGATTTTAGCAACTGATTTTGCTTTAAGTTTAGTGGTAATCTCTCTCTCTCTCTCACACATTTCTAAAATCAAGCTGAAATTACAACATGTTAGTGGTTATCTTATGTGGCACCGACGTGTAAAGTTGGATTCTTACATGGATGCCATGTGGCGCAAATTAATACCACCTGTGCTATTTCCATGAGAGTTAACGGGTTAGCTCTAACGGTTAAAAATTTAAAAAGTTTTAGTCCTTAAATGTTACAAATTGAACTGTTAGGTCTTAATTGTAAAAAGTACATTACTTTCAGGTCTCGAAATGTTGTTTCCCTTTTTTATTGTTTGTCTTTTTATTTTATTAATCTTTATGATATAAATTGTAATAACCCCATTAGTGGGATTATAGTAAAATCTTTAGTTTATTGTTTATTTTAAAATAGATTAGTAAATTAGGCTTAATTTGGTAAAAACTCATAAAATTAATGGTGGTTGTAGTAAATTTAGGTTGCATATAAATTAAATTAGGATTAGATATCATTGAATGCATGTTTTAATTGTTTTGTTTATTATTTTCATGTTTTTATATTATTTATATGTTTTAATTCATTGTTTAGTTTTTATGTTTAAATATTTAATTTGATTTTTTATGACTATTATTATGTTTTGTTTTATTTCTTTTTAAGCTCATAATTTTAGGCTCATAGATTAAATAACTAGATTCACTTTTTAATTAAATAGGTTTAATTTGATTAGGATTAGGGTTTAATTAATTAACATGGATTTTTAGGCCCATAATTTATTAGATTTTAGGTTAAAAATAATTTAAACTCACCGAACTAATTTAAACATAGACCCACTTAGATTTAATTTAATTAACTTAGACAAAGCTCATTGATTTAAAACCTTTTACATAATTTGTAAAATTAGGATCATGGTAGATGTAAAACATGTAGAACTAGGCCCATTAACTTTAACCATTTTCATAAATTATAGATTTAGACTTATCTTTAGAATTGAAATAAATAAACTTAGGCTCATTAATTTAAAATTGAATAGGAATTAAGCCCATTAGCCTTTAGGCGTAAAATAAAATATGTAGATTTAGCCAATTTAATTAAAATAATTGTAAATTAGACTAATCTTAGGGATTATGAGCTTAAGTGAATTTTTTGTTTATATGCTTTTCATGAGATTAGTTGCCTTAGAGTTGTTTGATTAAATAAGGGTTTATATGAAATTGCATGAGGATAAGATAGTAATTCATAAAATAATTCTAAAAGAACATGAGACTGAAAGAGGTTAGTCTTCCATATCTAGAATCTGCTTGGTTATGGTGCTAACTTTCTTTTAGAGAATCGAGTTATCACCACTTATCAGTTGTCCTAGTTATTACCATGGGTGGTGACTCCTCATCTCCACGCTATGTCTTTGTGATGTAGTAGTGTGTTCCCTAGAGCCCTAAGCTCAAATAGTGTCGCGGTTGTAATAAACTTGGATGTGTACTAAACCTTGTCGTCTATAGTGGGAACTCCACTAGGGATAAGAGATACTAATTCTACTTGTGTTCTTTAGAATTATTTTATTCTTGCATTCATTTTTGCATGTCCCTACTAACTGATGGCGTTGGTTTATAGTCCCTTGATTCCACTAGCTTCATGGGATTGTAGATTGGCTAACCATCACTCTTAGCCTTAACTCGATTCAAGAGAGATTACCGAGTTCACCTGACCAGAGTTTGTGACCCAAGTCTTAAATGGGTTAGTATTCTCTCGAGTTTGCAAAGGATGACGGGCCCCTTTGACCTTGGCTTGTAACTCAAGTCTTAAAGGAGGGCATCTTGCTAAAAGAACCTTGACCTTTTCACCAGACTCGGCTCATATAGTGGCTCAGTAACTTCCCCTAGGATCTGCCCAAATTGCTTGTGTTTATTTCCATGAGGTATTTTTATCTATAAAGATCCAAGCCCATACTTTAAAAGCCCACTTGGGCTAGTAAAGATTAGACTATACTTTTATACCTAAAAATGCTGCTTTTATGCTTTTACTGCTTTGACAGATTTGGCATGCGCATCAATTCTTGATATCTGCCATTGATATTAAGGCCAAGATAAAAAATCCTAGGAAAAGAGATTCACCATTGAATTCATGTGTGGGAAGAATAAGGTTGGAAGGATGTATGTTATACATTTATGAAAATGCCCTAGAGGGGGGGGTGAATAAGGCTATCGAACAAAAATCAAAACTTAAAAACAAATAAACAAAAATGAAAGAATGTTGAGAAGGAAGAATGATGAACACAAGAATTTAAGGAGTTTAGATTCTCAACAATCCTACGTCTCCACCTAACTTATCCCCAAGTTAGAATTTTGAATCACCACAATCTATTTCCCTAGATTGATTCTTACAACTTGAGTTTTAGGCTCAACTCAAACCTTACAACTTAAGTTTTCAAGGCTTACTCAAAATCGATTCACAAGTGTTTTTAAGGCTTACACTAAGACCAAATTCCCAAGTGTTTTAATGGCTAAACACTTAAACCAATTCCTTTAGAATAGAACCTCACTTTCCTTTTTCTAAACCTAGAAAATAAAAGAACAAGAATTTCTATTCTAATCACTCACCACTCTCATAAGAGTTATAAAAAGATAAAGAAAGTTTTGAGCTGAATTGAATGCTTGAGAGTGTATAAATGATAAAAAAGTTTAATTAACCTCTAAATGATCTTCAGAGGTTGTATTTATAGTTGAGCAATTCAATTATAGCTGTTGGAAACAATAATTTTTTTTCCAATAAATTCAAACTGCATTTGAATGAAATTTGGACTTTTAGCCTGCAAAAACCCGCTCTAGACTTGCATGGTCCCGTTTGGGATCATGACTTTTAGCCATTTAAGAAGATTGAATTAGCCTTATCTTTCTTCATAAAATTTGTATGTATTTATCTTATCTTTCTATAGAACTGTGAATCACTTTAATTGGACATCTTTAGCTCAAGATATTATTGAAATACTAAGAGCTATTCAAATCAAAATGAAAACTGCATATGCTGATTTTAACTGAAGATTTTCAGACCCAAATGAATTCCGATTTTGACAAGTAAGATCAATTTGGAAAGCGTTTGATGTCTACTTAGAATGTTAAGAAGAAAACTTTCTCATTATTAGAGTCTAAGACTTCCAAAATCTTCCTGGAATCCCGAAGGTTGATTTAGCCCAAAAGCACGCTTAACTTTATTTTGATTTCCATGATAGTACTAGCTTATATACACTTAAAAAAATATATTAAATGCTCAAAATCAAGTTTGTTAAGATCAAAATCAAGATTGATTATTGCTAAGGTCAATAATTTGACTTGTTACTTACTACTTGTTGCATAACACATGGATTATGCATACATGTAGTTCATGCACCATACTAACACCTTATTTTGCAACCATTATAGATTCATCTAAGAGAGGTGATAGACTAAAAAGAATTACTTCAAGTACACATTCAATAACAACTAGTCATATAACTGAAGAGATGGAACAACAAGAGGGAAAATGGTCCATGGATGACTTGAGAGCTATGATTCAAGATGAATTAAAACATGCTTTGGTTAGATTGATGCCACCACATGCACTTACACCTACTGCTACATTTTCACCCGATGTGGAAACTTCACTTACTTATAATGACAATATCGGGGGTAACTTTTGAATGTTGCTAGGAATGTACCTACTATGGATATAAAATTTTAAGATGTTGAGAACTACATGGTAGAGGCAATTAAGAAAGAATCACTTGAGCTGGTTTAAGATCTTGAGTCTAAGCATATACAAGCCCTGAATCAGAAGATGTCCAAGATAAGAGATGATGAGAGGGCAAAGCATACATTATTCATTTGACTTTGATGACATACTATGCATGAAAGGAGACAAGTTTCCTAACAAATTCGAAATGCCTAAGCTACAGAAGTTTAATGGTTCGGGAGATCCAAGGATTCATCTAAGTTGATATACAACAACTATGAGCACCACTAAAGCCATTTATTGTAGTAACAAAGTTGTTTGTATTGTCCTTGGAAGGTATTATTGTGAACAGGTGGGTTGGAGAAGTCAATTCAAGCCGACTGGAGAGTTATGCACTACTTTCCTAAAGCAGTATGAGCCTAACACCAAGTTTAAAACATCTGTTAAGGATTTGGAGATGGCTAAGCAAAAGCTAAACACATCATTTTCAGATTTCTTGACAAGGTTCATAAATGAGGCAAAACTAATGAAGAATAAGCTGGTTGAAAAAGATTAGGTGAGGATGATTGTTAAGGATGTATTACCAAATCTGGTTGAAAGGTTGCAAAGGATGAATCCTAAGACATTTGCGTACTTATATAATGGATTACAAACTGAAGGAATTAAGGATGAGCAAGGGAAAAACACAAGAAGTGTAAGAATGAAGAATTACCAAATTGGGGGCATTCAACAGGGAAACACTACTCGAGTTGTAAAATCCATACAATGTAAAAAGTGAGAAGATTCTCAAACCTTAACCAACCTTTGTCAAAAATCTTGGAGCATTTAATGCATAAGGGCTTACTTTGACCTATACCATATTCTAGAGCACCAAACCTAAAAAGTCTAGGATATGACCCAAATAGCTACTGCAACTTCCACCAAGCCATTGGACATTCCACAAACACTTGTATTCACCTCAAACATGAAATCCAAAATCCCATTGACACTGGAGAATCATAGACCCAGAAAATCTGAGCACAAAAAATAATCCATTCCTAAACTATAACACAATGATGATCAATTCAGGAATTAGCGAAGAGGAAGTGCTAATTTCCTATAAAGATCTAAGTGGGAAGTCCATTGAGAAATCTCCTGATGCCCTTCAAGATGCAAAGAAGACGAAAAAGTTCATAGCTCCTAGCAATCCATTTAGAGAGACTAAAGAAGAGGTGATCAAGGAAGTCATTGAGGAAATGCAATAATAGCCGATGTGTCTACCATCTGAAGAAGAGCCATCATGAGACATAGCATCCCTAGCATTTAGAATTAGAAATAATTTTGTTAATGCTTTCTTTAGATAAAATTTTAATTTCTCAAGAATTTTTTTATTTTTTTGATCGATGATATAATATTTTTTTTGGCTTACTTGAGTGATGTGCAACCTGATGACACTGTGCATTATGATATTGATCTACATTTTTGACATAAATTCAATTTAATTAGATTCATTTAGCATAGGCACAAATGAAAATGCAAAGAACATTCTTATATCATATGGTATAACTTTTGAGGAGAGAGCAAATTTGAGAGAATGAAAAAATGGAGAAAAATAAAGAATGAGTAAAAGGGTTAGCTAGGTAAAAAAAAATAAAAGTGAGATTGTAAAATCTGAAAAGACTAGCTAATGACAAGAATTGTATCATGTGATGTAATGAATATTCTCATTTTGGCCCTAATGAATGAGTAAATTTGAATGTTAAATTTTTGTTCAAACATTGCATATTTGTCTTTATCATATTGCATAAGTATCTGAATGGAAAAATAAAACATGATGTAAGCTAAAGAAATCAGAGCTATGAGATCACTATTTTAGTTTTGTTTTCTCTTCTTGTCACCCTTTTATGATTCATTTTGTAAAGTCTTGTGTCCTCTTGTACCTATAAAATTTAGGTGGCTCAATAATTTGCATTGTAACCCATACCTTGTAATTATCATCAATCATTGCATCAGCAGTAAGCCTCGTATTCTGCTTAAATTCTTCAAAGTTAAAGATTCCTCACCTTGTCTAGCTCTACTAAGAGCAATTCCAGTTGATTTTAGTGTCAAGAACTCTCTTCAATCAGTTCACTCACTCCTCCGCACCTTTAATACATGAGATTGTAACTGATGGGGTCAGTAAGATAAAATATCAAAATGAACAGTAAGCAAATTGAGTTTCTCCCATAACCAAATCTTACAAAAAAAAGAAGAGAAAAAAAAGAGAAAAAAGGTAGCTTAGACAAAAATAATGGCATGAGAAAAGAAAAAAGAAGAAAAATAAAAGATTTTGATTGTACATAAAGAAACAACAAGTTTGCTAGAAAGGTGTTGATAAATCTAGTCAGAATAAGCGACATGAGTTTCGCTTCATTCTCCAAAAATAGTGATGATCTTAGTGTCACCATCTATATGGAAGAAAACTATCAGAAATTGGGGGTAAAATGTAACTCTAGGGGTAAAGATGCAAACAGGTTGGGGGAAAAATCTACATTCAAAGATTAAAGAAGGAACGCTAAAGTGTAAGACTCAGCAAAATAGCTATGGGGCAAAAAAAGTGAACTACAAGCAATAGGCAATAGTTTCATCAATATATCACAATTACATCCAGGAGTCATTATCTCAATCATTAGGTCGTGGACATCATCAGTCAGTCGGTCATCTGTCTAAGGAACTATATTAGAAGCTTTAGTACCAGAAGTATCAACATAAAAGCATTCAATGCTCAAATCTACAAGTTGTTGATAAAGCACCTTGTTCTCATACTCTGAGCTACGAGTATAACTCTACTCCATAATAGACCTATTAGGATCATGCATATCATACATAACATGCATACACTTGCATACATTTATTGTGAAATACTTATTTTCCATGATAAAAGATCTTTGAGAAAAGTCAATATCATATAAGTACTCTATTATTAACATTCAAAATTAGTGTGGTAAAAGTGCAGGAAAGTAGTCAGAGTATGAAGAAGTGAAAATAGGAGTAACCTGATGCTTAATAGGGATATATCATTGATGGTATCACTCGCAGAAACATCATGTTAGGTTACGTTAAGAGGCTGGATAGAAGGCTTAAACTACTTAGACTTAGCATTCATTAACATGAGGAGTAATAGAAGAAAAGTGATAAAGAGCAAACTTAAGATAGATTAAGAAGGATTTGCTCTAAGAGATACTCCTAAATGTACTTATGAAAACTATAAGACTGCACAAGCAATACAAGGCACAAAGTACAACAACGAGAAGGTCCAGCATACCAGCAAAAAAAGCATCAGTCCTAAAAAGGGAAGAATGCATTCAAAACTTAAGATGAATGCACTCTAAAAACTTCTCTAATCATGATATAAGATTTTTAATTCCTAAAATTTTTGCAAGAGATGTCAAGAAGAGGAACGAGGCCCTTTGTCATAGTATCAATGAGGATGAGAGAAAGATACACTGAACTTTAGGCCATAATCTCAAGGCCAAAGTATCACGACACTTGTAATCTGGAACATCATTAACACAATTAAAAAGGGAAGAGTGCAGAAGAACAAAGTTGCATTCTGACAAAATTTCTTTACCTGCAAATATACCAGACTAACTCCTTTACCTGCAAATATACCAGACTAACTCATGGTATTTTATGTAGGGAAACCAAAAGGGAATGAAAAAGGAGAAATGAACCCGTACAATAGTAAGAATGGGCGAAAGGCAAACACCAATAGCTCATCAGAATATCACCCCTTATGACAAACGTCTTGACAAATGCTCAAGGGAAGTAATGAAACTCTATCCCTTTAATTTCTATAATAAAGCACATCCTCGATAATAAAATTCATAGATTGGAAAAATTCATTCATTTCACGAGATCATGTGCAAAAACTTAGCTCATGAACTTTGATCTTAATGGCTCTCTTTTATTAGCCTCACAAAGTTCAGATGTCTAGTTAACAGCCTTGTGCTGAGAGTTTCTAAATTCTAATCAATCTAATGCTAGCTTTGCACCCGAACAAAGGGAAGAATATGTAAAAATAAGATATGTGAACCTAAAGCATAAATTGCTTGGATTATGAAGTATCAACTTAATCTTTTGAATAATAAATGTGCATATAATCTATTTAAATGCTCAAAATGAGTATGAGTATAATATCCCTTGATGGTATCCATGCTGAGTAATACAAGAAAGGCGGGGGAATACTAAAAGGAGAATCAAAATAATAGCAAGCACTAAAAGGCATTTCCAATATACTCTAATGCTAAACAATGAGTAAGAGTAGTAATGTGAACCCTCTAGTGGTATCCACGCTGAGTAATATAAGAAAGGCGGGGGAATACTAAAAGAGGACTATGTCAAAAGATGCTCTATTTACTCCAATGCTCTAAAATAAAGTATGGGTATCCAAAGGACCATTCCAACGGTATCCACGCTGAGTAATATAAGAAAGGTGGGGGAATACTTGGATAAGAAAGTAAAGAAAATCAATAAATCAAAGACTAATTTGATGCTCAAAATTCGATATGTTTATGCTTAATGCTCACAAGTTTTGTCTAGCAAATTCTCTCTAAATTTAGGTGTGAAAGTTAGCTTTTCACTTGGTAAAATAATACGCTCTCAGCATAAGATGGTTAATGATACCTCTGATTTTGCGAATGGCAAATAAATGATAGTCATGAAAAATCAAATCTAATGAGATTCATTAAATGCATTACCTTATGATAAAGTGATGAATTTTCTCATGAATTTTCAAATCATAATGTACTTTTTATATAATCATCATGCTGAGACTAACTTTAACAAGTCTTAAGGAATTGCAAATTTAAAAGAAGATACCCCCAACATATGGAATCAGCACTAGCACTATCAAGTCAATTAAGGTCATTGAGTAATGAAGGCAGTTGATCAGAGTCAATCAGTAAAAATTCAAAAATCAGTCACCACATTCGATCAACACAAAATCTTAAAATCCTAATAACACGAAATTCAAATGTGATGTCTACATTTTGCATACATTGCACTCAATCTTAGTTATATGCTACGTGGTAGCTATAACTTAATTCACTCAGTTATATGCTACACGGTAGCTATAACATAAATTTTAAATTCACTCTGTTATATGCCACACAGTAGCTATAACACAAATTTCATATTTACTCAGTCATACACTACATAATAGCTATAACATAAATTTCAGATTTAATTTGTTATATGCTACATAGTAGCCATAACAAAAATTTTAAATTCACTCTATTATATTCTACACAGTAGCTATAACACAAATTTCAGATTTACTCTGTTATATGCTACACGGTAGCTATAACTATGTTTTAAATACACTTTGTTATTTACTACACAGTGGTAAAAAATAAATTCATTTAGTTATATGTTGTATAGTGGCTATAACTTGATTTCAAAATTCATTTTAGTTACATGCTGCACAGTGGCTATAACATGATTTCAAAATTCATTTTAGTTATATGTTGTATAGTGGCTATAACATGATTTCAAATTTCATTTTAGTTATATGCTGCACAGTGGCTATAACTTGATTTCAAAATTCATTTTAGTTATATGCTGCACAGTGGCTATAACTTAAATTCAAAATTTACTTTTATTGTGTGCTGTATAGTATCTACAACATGAATTTCATTTTTACTTTGTTAGACACTACACAATAGTTATAACAAAGATTCAAAAGTTTTATTGTATATTCCATAGGATTTATAGCAATATTACAATAAACAAGACACTGCATAGTAGTTATAGCATCTCATTAAATGTCCCACAGGGAGTATAGTGAAATTCACAATCGCCAAACGTCCCACAGGGAATATAGTAAAATTTATTAATCATTAAACGTCCCATAGGGAATACAGTGAAATTCACAATCGGTAAATGTCCCATAGGGAATATAGCAAAATTTATTAGTCACTAGATGTTCCATAGGAAATATAATGAAATTTATTATTCACTAAACGTCCCATAGGGAATATAGCAAAATTTATTGGTCATTAGATGTTCCAGAGGAAATATAGTGCAAATTAGCTAGATACTACACAATAGTTATAGCATCATAATTGCTAAACATCCCATAGAGAATATAGCAAAATTTATTAGTCATTAGATGTTCCACAGAAAATATAGTGCAAATTAGCTAAATACTCCACAGTAGTTATAGCATCATAATTGCTAAACGTCCCACAGGAAATATAGCGAGAATCACAGTCACTAGACGGTCCACAAGAATTATAGTGCAAATTAGCTATATACTACACAGTAGTTATAACATCACAATTGCTAAATGTCTCACAGGGAATATAGTGAAATTTATTATTCACTAAACGTCCCACATGGAGTATAGTGAAAGTCACAAGTTTGCAGTCAATCACAATGAAGAGCCTCAAAGAACACATGTAAGTAGCATAACCCTTTTGCTTTTGAAATTGTGTGTTTATTTGTTTTACCGTAAATTTTCAAACAAACAACGATAAAAAGGGGGCAACTATAAACACCCAATTTTTGGATGACTTGATTTTGGATACGACAGAAGACCCAATGATGAAAATTGACTGTGAAATTAGATTTATGGGATCTGAGTTATTGGTTTTGAACTAAATTGTAAATTATTTTAAAATTTTATTTATTTATAATTATTTTTTTGTTTTATTTTTTTATCTTATTTAAAATTTTTTTTTTAAAAAAAGCTAAAATTCAAAAAAAAAAAGAAAAAAAAAGAAGAAATGGACCGAAGTACAAATTTGCTTCAAATCAGTTTTAAATGGCCAAGAATTGCCAAAACAAACTGAAAGTGGCCCATTAGGCCTTTGAAATATTGAATTTGCCAAAAGTGGCCCAACGGCCCAAAGAAGTGAATTTTGATTGGCCAATGAATTTGAAATGAAATTGGCCACAAATGGACACGTTTTTTTCCATAAAAATTTTTTGTTAGTTTTTCGATCGAAAATATAGATTTCTGGTCGGAGAAAGACGATCCTGTAAATTTTTTTATTATTATTTTTTTATTTAATTTTGATTGGTTGTTATTTGATTTATTTGATAAATAGGTATTTATCAAATAAATAATAAAAAGAAATTATTTTTATCCTGAACTCTACATAGGGTTACAGGGACTTGTCTTTATAATGGAGCATTGGAGTAAAAGTAGCATAAGAGTTTAAATTTAAGTTTTTAGCTCTAAACGAGTGCATTTTATGCTCCATCTAATTTTTTTAAAAGAATAGTGACTTGCTCATAGGTGCCTAAGTACACATGAAGTAGACTATTCCTAAGAAAAGAAACTTAATTGCACTTACAAGCATCTTTCTTAAATATCAAGCATCCAAGTTTAATCATTCAATGGAACAGTAAGCATTAAGTTCATTAAAAATAAAAAAATCCCTAAAAACAAGTGATTTTTCTAATTTAAAAGTCAAAACAAAACATTAAAGGAAGATTGTCACACATACACAAGAAAACCATCTCTGATGTAATAAACTTTTCATAGGAATAGGTTCAAAAACTCAAGTGAAATGAATCTAACAGTATGCATGATTTCAATTTATTGAAGGAAAAATAAACAAACATAAAAAATGCAAAAAGAAAAAGGAAAATAAAAGGAAAGTGTACATCCCTTATTTGGATGCACTTGGAAGCGAGTTGAATGGAAAGATAATATCTGTTGTTGCTTCAATTGGTCCCTTCAACCTTATGATATGGAAAAATTTGCTGCTTAAGCTCTTCTATTTAGGCTTGCAACTTTTCCGCTCTTTCCTCACATCTTCTTTCAAATTATTTCAGATCATTTGACAAGCTCACAACCATGTTAAATTCAAAATTTCAAATTGAAAATAAAAAATTAAAATTTAAAATTGAAAATAAAATTAATTTCTCCCCCAACTTAAAATTAGCAATGTCCTTATCGCAGGAAATGGGGAAAATTTTGAAGCTTTTTTATTGACAAGTAGGTCATATAGCTGTTCACCTCAACATGCATGGCTATGCACCCTGCTCTCTCCCACTTCCTGAACTTGCAGGCACAGCTATGTGCACCCAGGCCCACAACCGTGCATGAGACTTTATCCCTTGAAGATGATTGAATAAGCCAAATCTTATTTCATGAAAGTTGTAGATTTGTCTAATATTTTCATATCACTTTGGATTACCTTAATTGGACCTCTTTAGCTCGAGATATTTCTAAAATACTAAGAGCTAAGCATCCTAAAAATGAAAGCTGCATGTGCTGACTTCGACTCAAGATTTGAAAACTCAAAAGAACTCAGATTTTGACATGTAAGCTTAATTCAGAAATATCAAGATGTCTACTTCAATTGTCTAGAAGACCTTGTTCTCATTATGAATCTCTAAGACTATCAAAATCTTTACCGAATCTCAAAGGCCGAATCATCCCCTCTTCTTCATTTCCTGAAAAATAATCGTTAAAGGGAAAATCATGAGTTTTTAAACTAATTAAAGAAAGAAAATTAAATGAGAAAGAAAAGTAACAAAGAAATAAAATAAAATAAAATAAAATGATGAGTTGAGCCCTCTAAAAAGCTCTTGTTTAAGGGCTTTAAGCTAGACCATTGTCATGTCTTTAAAGTCATTAAGGAACATGCTCCCCATAAGTACAAGCATCCTTCACTTTTGGCTTTCATATTATGTACTTTCTCCTCTTTTCAACATTGGAATCAACACCCTTGCACCATGAAATTAGTGAATTTGAAGGTGGCATTGATTTGATATCTTGAATTGGTTGGATCAAATTCCTCCCTCCATCATCTTTAACTTTAAAATTGAACTCCTTTGCTTTGGCGTGTTTCACTCTTGCCTTGATGTACCCTTTATTCTTAAGCTCAATATTATCCATGACTTCAATCTTTATGCATATGTATTCAACTTAAGGTTCTTGATAAGTGTCAAAGGTTTGACTTTCCTCTCCAATTTGCAAGGTGATGGCCCCATTATACACATCAATGATAGCTTTGGCAACAAAGAGGAATGGCATCCATAGTATGAATGGATGATCTATATCTTCTTATAATTCAAGGATAACAAAATTCATTGGGAACATAAAATTACCCACTTCCACATCAACATCCTTCATAATACCTATGGGTTTAATAATGGACTTGTCCGCTAATTATAAACTCATGTTTGTAGGACACACTTCCTCTAATCCTAACTTCTTGAAGGTAGATAAGGACATCAAATAAATTGTTGCTCCCAAATCACAAAGTGCCTTAGTAATGAACAAGTCCTCAATAGAATAAGGGATGCATAGACTCTTATGTTTAAGCTTTTTAAAGATAATCATGCTACATTCCTCATTCAAAGATACTGTCTCCAATTTCTTTAATCTCCTTTTATTTAAGATTAGATCATTAAAAAATTGGACATACTTAGGCATATAAGAAATCATCTCTTGGAATGGAACATTCTTGTGTACCTTTCTAAACATGTCAAAGAACTTATTCCTCTCATTTTCTATCTCCTCATTCCTTATCCTTTGGGGAAAAGGTAACAGTGGTACAGATGGCTTAACAATCTCCTTCTCCTCTTTGGACTTGGTTTCCTCACCCCTTGATGTCCCCTTATTTGGCCTATAATTTTTTCCTCTTCCTAATGGACTTTGGATTTGCTAGGCCCCTCTAACTCTTTTCCACTCGTCAAAGTTATAGCCCTTACATGCTCTATAGGGTTGGTCTCTATATTGCTAGATAGTAAACCTTGGTTCCTTGTTGATAATGAGCTCACCAATTTCCCCACCTGCATCTCCAAATTATGAATAAATGAAGAGTAATTTTTGAACATGAGTTGTATATCCTGGTACATCTGCTCAAATCTACCCTCCAACCTCTTTTGAGTTTCATCTTGTTAGTTCATCTTTGCTGACATTACATCCATGAACTTCTCCATCTTGCTTTCCTAAGTAGCCCCTAAAGATGAACTTTTATCTTGTTGAAAATGAGATTGATGATACTAAGCATTTTGACCTCCAAAACCTGGTGGTGCTTGTGGTCTCCACTGGTTGTTTCCTTGATTGCTCCAGGAGAAATTAGGATGGTTTCTCCAACTAGGATTGTAAGTGTTATCATGCACTTGATTCTGCTCTTTGAAGTTGTTCACATAGTTCACGTTCTTCATTGACAGTCTTTGCATCATTTAGTGCACAGACTCAAGTGTGGGGGAATTTGATGATTGTGAAAAATCTAATTAGTTGCACTTTTAGTTAATTTAGTTAATTTAAAGATCTTTTATTTATTTTTTGTTAGTTTTGTTTAGTTGTTAGGATTTAATTGATTTTGTTGATTATTAAGTTTATTTAGTTAATCTTTATTTAAATTTTGAAATAAGGATTTATGGGAGGTAGTTGAAGGATTTGAACAAGTCAAAGATAGGATTTAGAGGAAGCACAAGTCAAATCCTTGAAGAAAAGTGGAGTTTTAAAGGTAGCCTGTTCCTGCGCAACCACGTGCCTAGATGCGCATAGCCATGCCTGATTACTAGAAAGCCAACATAGCTATGCACACCCTGCTGCGCAGCCATGCAACATGATTCAGTATAAAGAAGACTGTTCTTGCGGAACCATGTGCATGGGTGCACACAGTTGTGCAAGCTATTACAATCACTTTTTAAATTCAAATTTTGAGCTGATGATTTGAGGAGATTTTATGGGATTTAAATTGTAACAAACCTCAAAGTTGTTGGAGGCTGGAGGCTATAAATAGGGGGCCTTCATAAGAGCAAAAACAGTCTTAGTTTTCTCAA
>CATIWM010144717.1:0-34199 GCA_949671775.1 Mallotus repandus
TATGATTCTTTAGATACCCTCAAATTGGATTTAGATTAGGTATGGTTTAGGAATTAATTGATCTTAATTAAGGTTGAATTGGTGATGAGAACCCTAGCTCTTTAAATTGATTGTTATTTGATTTTAATTTTTGAATTTTAATTTGTTTTAATTTTAATTTACATTTAAAGTATCTTTTTATTTTCGTTGTTTAAACAAACAAACACAATTAGTATTACAATAGTCAATTTGCAATCTCTGTGGGATCGATATTTAATTACTACTTGTACGAATCCATATACTTGCGGAACACCATCATAACTCATACTCAAAGTCAAATGGTAGATTCACTGATAGAAAGCCCTTAGGGGACAATTATTTTTAGAGACGATGACTTACCCTTAGAAGGCAAAGACCATAGCAAAGCCTTATTCATAAAGGCCGAGGTATAGGGAAAACTAACTTGCTGTGTGATGGTGGATAACGGATCCACTATCAATATGTGTCCTTTGAAAATTCTGCCTAAGTTAGGACTGGTAGTGTATGTTATAATGCCATTTGAGGTAGTCATCAAGGCCTATGATGACACGAAAAGGCCTGTTGAAGGAACCTTTAGTGTGTTGGTTAAGATAGGACCCATTGAGATTTGGGTCAACCTGCATGTTATTGACATCCCTGTCACCTTTACTGTGTTATTAGAGAGGCCATGGTTCCATCCCTTGGGAGGAGTACCATTAATTGTGCACTAAAAAATTAAGTTTCCACATGAGGGGAGAGTAGTCACTATAACAGCGAAAACTGAAGCTGCCATCGCTACTTTGAAGCTAGCTCCTAATGAAATTTTGGTCAGCCCAAGCTTTGAGGTCTGTATGATCTATGAGGATGAATTGAATCTAAAAATAGCAAGCATGATGAAGAACATGAACTTTATGCCCGAAATGGGATTAAATAAGGACCAGCAGGGCCCACCAGAGTCCGTGGAGTTAAAGGTCCCTTTGAAGTATGGATTGGGGTATCATAATTCTAAAAGTTCAAAGCCTAAGGCTAAAAAGGGAAGGCACTGTGGGAGACATTTATGGAGGAAGGCACCAATTACCCTTAGACCAGCAATCTTGAATCATTGATGATTGCAAAAAAGTTGGTCCCCAAGTTCAAAATCTTCACTGAACATGTGGGTTGGGCCAAAGAATTTATTGTTGAGGAACCTGTGGTGGAGGAACTGGTGTAGACTCCAGAGTCAGAAAAAGACATCCTTATATTGGAGTTGAAGGATGCTGTGGATTAGGAAGGGGAGCGTGGCTTCGAATCTTTTGTCTTTAATTCTATCATAGATGTTTTCTATGATGATCTCGATATTTCTGTTGCAAATATGTTTGGCAATGATGATCTTTTATTTTGAAAAGTTAATGCAATAAGATATGACTTTGCGTACTTATGTGATGTGTTTCCTAATGGTTATTCTGTTTATGATGATCACTTCATGCATATGTTTGACATTAATTCAATGCAAACTGAATCATTTAATTTAGGCACATGTGATAACTCTAAGAATATACTTATTGCTTCTAATTTGACTCATGATTAGAGAATAAAAATGGAAGAGACATTAAGAAAAAGACAGAAAGTATTTGTTTGGGGTTATGAGGATATGCCCGGGATTGATAAGGAAATTGTAGAATAGAGGATCCCTACATATCCTCACATTACACCAGTAAAGCAAAATAAGAGAAGATTAAGGCTAGAATGGGCTCTTTTGATCAAAGAAGAAGTCGTGAAGCAGCTGAAGGTAAAGTTCTTAGAGGTAGTGGATGACACCCAGTGGTTAGTCAACATAGTGCCGGTTCCTAAGAAAGATGCAAGGGTTAAAATGTGTATGGACTACAGGAAATTGAACAAAGCTTGTCCGAAAGATGATTTTCCCTACCATATATTGACACCTTGGTTGATAGTGCAGCCTCCAACACAATGTACTCTTTCATGGACTGTTTCTCGACATACAACCAGATTATGATGGTAGTGATTGACAGGCTAAAATTATTTAGTCATGCCATTTGGGTTGAAAAATGTGGGAGCTACCAATCAGAGAATGGCTACCACTCTGATGCACGACATGGTCCACAAGAAAATAGAAGTATATGTGGACAACATGATGGTAACATCTTCAACACGGGAGGGGCACTTTGAGGCTTTAGACAAGTTCCTAGCTAGGGCTGAAAAATACAATCTCATATTAAACCTAAAGAAGCATGTTTTTAGGTAATCTCTGGAAAGCTACTAGGACACATCATTAGTCAGAAAGGAATAAAGGTGGATCCAGACAAGGTTAAAGTAATCCAAGAGATGCTTGCACCAAATAATGAGAAAGAAGTCAGAGGATTTATTAGGTGATTGCAATACATTATCAAGTTCATAGCTAAGCTGACTACCATCTGTGAGCCGATCTTCAAGCTCTTGATAAAGAATCAACTAGTGATCTGGGATGACAAGTGTCAACAAGGTTTTAAAACTATTAAGAATTACCTGATGAATCCTTCGGTATTACAACAACCAAGACTTGGTAAACTTCTAATCCTTTATCTGGGAATTGAAAGAGAAGCGATAGGTGCGATGTTAGCTCAAGAATAAGACGAAAAGGTTGAATATGTAGTGTATTACTTAAGTAAGAAGTTCCTTCCCTCTGAAGCCAATTATAATTTAGTAGAAAAGATATGTTTAGCTGTGATTTGGGCAATAAAGAAGCTCTGGCATTACTTCCAGTCTTACAAAATTCAAGCGATTTCTAGACATGATCCTCTCAAATACCTTTAATAAACTCCATCACTTACAGAAAAGTTAGCCTGATGGTTGGTCCTAATTACTGAGTTCGACATAGACTATGTGGCAAGGAAGGTGATAAAGGGGAGAGATGTAGCGAATTTCTTGGCTCAGAATCCTGTGGGTGATGGACAAGAATGGGAGTTGGAATTTCTAGATGAGCACCTAGGGGCAATAGAAATCCAAACATGGATTATGTCCTTTGATGGAGTAGTCAATAATAGAGGAGCAGGCATTGGTGTCATTCTGATCTCACCAGAAGGAGAAATGATCTCGATGGCAAAAAGATTAGAATTTGAAGTCACCAATAACCAAGCCAAATATGAAGCTTGCATCTTTGGTTTGGAAGCACTTCAGAATCTGGGGGCAAAAGAAATCACGGTATATGGAGACTCTATGCTAGTGGTGAAACATATCTCTAAATAATGGGAAGCGAGGGAAGATAAACTGAGATTGTATTGGGATTATTCGAGTATTGTTTTGTTATCCTTTGCTCAATGCAAATTTGTTTACTTGCCACGAGAGGAGAATCAGATGGCAAATGCCTTGGCCACTTTAGCTTCGACAAGGAAAGGAGGAAAATAGACAGAGGTCAAACCTTTTATTTTTGTAAAATCTCGAATCCTTTATTATGAAGAGATAAGGGTGATGCCAATCGAACCTGTAGAGAAACCATGGTTCTACAATTTATAGCAGTACTTAGAAATAGGGCAATTTTCTAAAGATGCTGATAGGAAAGAGAGGATGTCTCTTAGGATGTTGTCTCGTCAATTCATCAACCATAATGGAATGTTGTATAAGAGAGCACCAACTAGAGTGCATTTGGGATGCGTGGATAGAAATGAAGCCCAAAAGCTCATAAAGCGGTTTAAGAAGGAGTGTGTGGTCCGCATATGAGCGAAAAGGTCTTGGCTAAGAAAATAGTGCATCAAGGTTACTTCTAGCTAACAATGGAATCAGACTGCTTGAATTTCATAAAAAAACATCATAACTGCCAAGCATATGGCGATGTTAGCCATTTACCTTCCATGGAACTTCAAGGGATGACTTTTCCCTAGCCGTTTGCAGTATGAGGAATTGATATCATAAGGGAGATAAGGCTGAAAGTGTCGAACAGTCATCGCTACATTGTATTGGCCATTGATTATTTCTCCAAATGGGTTGAGGTGGAAGCATATGCCACTGTAGGATCAAAGCAAATGGCAAGGTTCATTGAAAGAAACATAATTTGTAGATACGGATTGCCTCATCATGTTGTCACTGACAATGGTATCTAGTTTCGGGTAGAAATGATAACTTTGCTAAAAGAATAAAAGATAGAGCATCATAGATCGTCTCCATACAGATGGCAAGCGAATGGTGCATTAGAAGCTGCGAATAAGAATGTGAAGAAGATCTTGTTTAAGGTGATGGAAAACTACTAAGATTGGTCAGATTATCTGCAATTTGCATTATGGCGATACATAATTACTGCTAGAACGTCAACCAGTGTAACTCCATATTCTTTAGTATATAGGTGTGAAGCAGTATTACAAGTGGAGGTGGAAATTCAGTCCACACAGGTTCTTTTAGAATCCAAAATCCCCGAATATCAGTGGGTAGAAAGTCGATTGTCACAACTAACACTCTTAGCCGAGAGAAGGGTGGAAGCCATAAATCACTCTCAGCTATATAAAAAAAGGATAGCTAGGGCTTATAATAAGAAAATTAAGTCGGGAAAAATCAAAGACGGTGATTTGGTATTGAAGCTCACTAGGCCAATCATGACAAATCCACGGGGAAAGTTCAAGCCAAACTGGGAAGGTCCATATTTGGTAAAGAAGTTGTTCTCTAAGCACGCTACTGTCTTTTCAAATCTAGAAGGAAATGAATTCAGAGAGCCCATCAACCTAGATAAGCTAAAAAAGTACTTTTTGTGAAATCTCATTAGGGAGAAAACCTCAAAAGAGGTTGCCTAGGCAAAAATAAGAGGCAAAAAAGTGAAAAATTAAAAAGTCTTGTCGGATTAAAAACCTTGAAAAATTTGGTCTAGGCAAAAATTAAGGACATGTAAAAGGAGAGAGAGAGAGGGAAAAATAATTAGTTGGAAAACTTATAAGGGCAAGCCCATTAACGACAGAAGATATGTTAAAAGCAAAATGTATAGTTGCTTTATGCTTAATTTAAATGGAATGAATTGCCTTTGTTACTGTTGAATGTTGCATTAAGTATTTATTACAAACTACTTAACTAAAAAGGAAATTCCATCCAATAAAAAGCAAATAAAGATTAAGTTACATAAACTAATTTTGCCTTCTTTTCTTCTGTTGAACACTCGATGGTTGTAATTCTCTTGTTCTCTTATTTCTTACGAATTCATTCTGTTTTGTTTGTTGTAACTGAATCCACTCCTTGTACTGATCAGTAGTGGATGTATCTCTATTATAATTGATGTGCCTCAAAATGGTTTTGCGAGGCCAAGTTTCAACCAAATTGTCTAGGAAATTATGAGAAAGGGGCCCTAGCTCGAATTCATGAACTAGTCCCACAATCAGCTGCTTCTGTTTGTATTGCTTGCAAAGTTGAGCAGGGTTATAAAAAGTGGCAAAGTGGAGTCTAGCTATGGGAATATAGTAGGTGTAGGACCGAATAGTCACATATTGCAATCTCAATCAAGGGCACATCCACTGAATCATAATGTCAGGAAATGTAGACAGCCAACTTTGCATGTCTTTCAGAATAGGGGAAAGTCTTCGAGTATGGTAATGCTTAGCTTTGTAATGTGTAATGTCTCTGGGAGGCTTCAACAACCTTAGCTTTTCATGAAACCATGCCTGAAAGTGGTAAATGGGTAAAAATGACAGTAAAGCAAAAGATGGAGAAAGGAAGGAGAAAGTTAAGCTCTAGTAGTAGTGGACTCCTAGAAAATTGTCTGGTTTCTAAAAAATTGTCTAATATGATGATGGTTTCAGTCAAGATGAGAGGAAAGGGGTTCAAGTCTGCTTCCATTTAATCGAGAATATACAGAAGTTTTGGATCACAATGGCCAGAAATGGAAATGAGAAAGAATTGAGCATATAAGGAAAAAGCCATCATCCAAGGCCAATATACCTCCGTGTTGTCCACAACCAATACAACTTCCACAAGAGAGTTTATCAAAACCTCTATACCAAAGATGTGACAAAGAGAAGATTGAGGGAAAAAATTGAACATTCTAGCCATTTGATATTGCATGGAGTACAAATCCAGGGTTTTGATAGGGGGAATTGCAATTTGACGAGCGGAGTCCTTTGAAGAGCCCAATATTACTTCGAATTCCTTGGGCAGGGGCATAGCTTTACCATGTTGAATTTGAAAACATGCTTCTGGGGATCCTAAAATTGAGCATAAACATAGAGGAATGGGAAGTTAATCTTCCTAGCATGTAGAGATCAAAAAGCGGATAAATGAAATGGTTCTAATTTAGCCCAAGAACTGCCATCCAAGTTTTTGAGGATCGACTGTAGTTGTTTCAAGCTTCTTTTGGTCATATTCGGAGGTTAAAGTTCAGTTCAGAGGAAGGAAATAGAGAAGAATGGCGAAAGTAAGAACTTTTGGGATTTTAAAACAGATTCTAGTTTTTAATGAGCTATAGACTGCTGCTGTAGAGGTGATTGCCTCTATATAGAGGCGACGCATCTGCGTGTTGAAATGATTCCCTTTCACCTCTTCATAAAGAGGCGACACCTCTCCAATAGTGGGGCACCTTTTTCTCTTGTTGCTAGGTGGTTGTACTGTACATACAAGGTTGACTTATTAGGAAATGACATTTTTGCAATAAAAATTGTTCGTTAATTGATTCAAAAAGAAAAAAAAATGGATTTAAATGTTATATCTTTCATCAAGACAAAATATGAAAATGCTAAAAGTAAAAGATCAATTTAGTTAGTATGGAAGCGATAGTACAGAACGACAAAAATGTTCGTAGTTTATAATCCTATCTAACAGGCATCTGCTACATCCTATCACTCCTAATCACCTCTATCATTATCTCCCTCAAAGTAGGGTCATTAGCCGGCTCATCCTCCTCGTCTCTGCTGCCCTCTCCAGCAGGCTCATCAATAGGCTCCTCCTCTCTTTCATTGCTCTCATCAATACGCTCCTCCTCTCCTTTACTGCTCTTCATCATCACCCTCCACCTGTAAGGCAGCCAGCTGGCACTCTTGAGCAGCGATCCTGACTTGACTAGCATCATCCCGATCCTATTAAAGTACAATAAAAGGTAAGAAACCATAAAGCATGCATACATTTAGGCATAAGGCGTGATCATTACCTTCTACTGCTGTGTGATGCTCATCAGGAAGTCTCTCTAAGCCTCAATCACTCTGTATATGTACTCTTCTTGGTCTCAAGGTAGCTGTACAAGTAATGATTTATTAAAACTAAACCTGTATTAAGACCATTTAAGAACATGATTTCAAAGGAAAGAGAACATACATGTGTAGAAGCCTTAGGGTTAGATGGATGTTCAAATTAGGGTTTAATGAAATTGCATGTAATTAGGGAATAAGATAGTAATTAATAAAATAAATCTAAATGAACACAAGACTAAAAGAAGCTGGTATTCCGTATCTAGAACTCCTGATTGTAGTGCTAGCTTGTATTAGAGAATCGAGTTACCACCACTTTCGATTTGTCCTAGTTATTACCCTCGGTGGCGACTCCACATCTCCACGCCATGTCTTTATGATAGTGGTTAGTGTGTTCCCTAGAGCCCTGAGCTCAAACAGTGTCGCTGTTGCAATAAACTTGGGCGCGTGCTAAACCCCGCCGTCTACAATGATGCATACTCCGGGTTTATTTACTGAGGATGAAAAGTACTATCAGGCTATGAGGGGAGCACCTCCACCTCCACCTACTAAATCAATAAATCTAAACAAGTTTGAGCCATCAGAGGAGTTCAAGATATTGGCTAATAGGATGGCCCAACTTGAGTTCTCACTTAAAGAGAAGAGTGCATCGATCTTTCACTATTTAAGGATGAGCCTTTGCCTAAAGCTTTTAAATTTTTGAACTTCATTAAGTTCAATGGTACCGAAGATCCCTGAGTCCACCTAAGGCAGTGTGCTACTTTCATAGCCTCTACGAAGCTGACTGAATCACAAATTGTGAAGTTTTTTTTACTTTATTAGAAGAAGGAGCAAGAGCATGGTTCTTCAATTTAGAAGATGAGATTAAGAACGACTAGATGCTCCCTACCTAGAAGTTCATCAAGTAGTATCAGTATAACACCCAGTTGGATGTCATAAAGCATTAATTAAAGACTACTAGGTAGAAAAATGGTGAGAGTTTCTCAGACTATATCACTTAATTGAGAGGGAAAACTACTTTAATGAGGGACATACCTTCAGAGGATCAGCAAATAGAGATGGTAATCAAGGGAGCCCTACCTAACTTTTGTAAATAGATGCTATTTGTCCATTACCCCAATTTCAAGGCACTCCATTAAGCTAGCATATGAATTGAAGATAAAGAGACCTCTCAACCTATGAACCCTTACCAAAAACTAACACAACCTAGACAAAATAGCCATTCCATTGAAACAAACCTAACTATTAATGCCCTAAGAAAAAAAAATGCTCAAACTTCAACCTACCCTTATCCAAAGTCTTATAGAGGCTTCAGTAAAAAGGCCTTCTCAAACCTTTTGAACCAAGACCTCTACTAAACCCACTACCACCACATGTCAACCCCAATCTCTACTGCTATTTCCACTAAATGCCTGGCAACACAAGTAATGATTGCAATATCCTAAAAGATCATATCTAAGTTCTCATAGATTTTGGTAAGCCCTAAAAATAGCCTAATGTCAAAACCAACCCTTTACCAAACTATTGAAACATGCCACCCCAACATTTTATGCCATCTCCTTGGGATTACCAGAGTCCTCTGTGGAGAGCTCTATCCAAGAAATTCCAAAGAGCGAGACAAAAAGGCTTGAAAGGGAGGAAAGAGAACTCCTAGAAATATTAGAAATGAACTTCTTGGGTCTTATATATGACTCAAGTGATGATGAAATGGATCCTTCCACTTACTAATACATATCCATGCTTCCTATCTGCACACCCCACATGATGATGCAAAGACAGCTAAGCCAAATAGCAATAATGAGAGTTGGGACGTCATTGATGACAATGGACTAGTTGAACCTGAAGAAGAAGAAAAACCAAAGGAAAAGAAACAGGTTTGGGATTTAATTAGACAACCTTATGAAAAGTTTGACTTCAAAGTAAAATATACTTCCCCTCCATCAATGCATTTAAAAAGGAAGATATTATACCCTTTAAATGGGGAGATGAGTTTGATAAAGAAGATCGGGTTATTACCATCCAACTACCATACGCACCATGCATGATGGGGATCAATATATGGTATGACTTCGATGAGGAACCATCAATTAACCATGTAACTAGAAGTGGGAGAGTATATTTGCCTGCTGAGAAAGACTTGGTGAAAGGAAAAACTGCCAAAGAGGTTATGAAAGAGAATTAACCAACCACTTAAGTCAAAGAAGATTCAATATTGAAACAGGTTAGAAAGACTCAAGCTTAAGTCAGTATTTGGGACCTCTTGATGACATCAAAGAAACACTAGGATGCTTTAGCACGCACCTTGGATGATGCTAAGATCTCTTTAGATGCTATTCCTAAAGATATGATAGCTTCACTGCTTCCAAAACTCAGCAGTACTATTTTTTTCTCTGATAGCGATCTCCAGTCGGAAGGGAAAGCCCATAACAAGCCTCTATTCATCCAAATGGTTATGAAAGCCAAGAAGACAAATTGTGTCATGGTTGACGATGGATCAACCATCAATGTCTATCCACTCAAGTTACTTCACAAGTTTGGGATAGCTGTTGAAGACCTCAAAGCATCCAATGTGATAATTAGGGCATACGATGACTTCAAAAAGCAAGTAGTGGGAACCTTTAAAGCTACTATCACTATAGGAGAGATTGAGTCTATTGTGGAATTTATGACGTTAGATATTCTGCTTATGTTTGCTTTATTATTGGGAAGACCCTGGTTTCACCCATTACGAGGAGTCCTATCCATGTTGCATTAGAAAATTAAGTTTTCTCTCAATGGGAGGGTAACCATTATTGAAGCTGAGACTAACATCCTAGTTGCTTGCATGAATATAACCCCTCCGGCTTTTCATGTATTAGTGAATCAACAAAGACTAGATTAATCCAAATGTGGCAGCCATGATGAAGAAAATGAGTCATGGACTAGGAACTGGGCTCAAAAGGAAGAAGAATGAAATTTTAAAACTGCCAGATCTCAAGGGATAGACTAGCAAGCAAGGAATAGGGTATGATCCAACTACAGATAAGGGAAAGAAGACTACCTTCATTTTCAAGGGCCTCTCCAAGTATCAAGGTCAGCTTGAGGAATAGGAGTGCAACACGATTAAGAAATCAGGCTTTAAGATTTTTAGTGATATAATCAGTAGTGTAGAGAAGGAACTGGGTCAGAAAGAAGAAGAGGGAATGATTTATAACACTGAAATTGAACAAGTCCTACAAAATATAAGGATGGAAGTCGAATCTCCTAGCTACACTGACATTGCAGCTCTCATTGAGTCCAGTATATGGGATGCCCTGTTTGATGATATGTTTATCTCTGATGATATATGTATTGCTAATCTGTTTGAATCTTTTAATGCACTGAACTCTAAGTATGATGTAATGAAATATATTTTTGCTTGCTTGTGTGATGTGTATTATAATAATGATAAGCATTTCATTAAACCTTACATGAGCATCTTTGACAGTCATTCCATTAACATTGAACCATTTAACATGGGCATGGATGAAAATCCTCGTATATTGCATATTTCAAAGATGTTACCCGTAAGGAAAGGAGATAATTAGAATAAATATTAACAAAATATTTGAAAGTATTTGCTTGGATGTATGATGACATGCTTGGCACCAATAGAGAAATTGCTCAACATTTCATTCCAACTAAAGAGGGACACAAGCAAGTGAAGCATAAATTGTAAAGGTTGAGACTAGAATGGGCACAGTTAGTAAAAGAAGATATAGAAAAGCATATTAAAGTAAAATTCCCAGAGTGGTAGACTGTCCAAAGTGGTTGGCTAATGTGGTTCCAGTGCCTAAAAAGGATAGGAAAATGAGGAAAAATGAGGACTACATGGATCTTAACAAAGCATGTCCAAAAGATGATTTTTCTTTGCCTCACATAGACTAACTAATCGATAATGTTGCCGCATGTGTTATGTACTCCTTCATGGATGGGTTTTCAGGGTTCTACTAGATTCTCATGGCAATCATTGACAAGGCTAAGACTGCCTTTATCATTGAATCAGGAATGTACTATTATAGGGTAATGCCTTTTGGCTTGAAGAATGCAAGTACGACCTATCAAAGAATGGCTACAGTAATGTTCTATGATATGATACACAAAGAAGTAAAAATCTTATTGATGAAATGATGGTGAAATTAAAGACCCAAGAAGAATATCTAGACATATTGGAAAAGTTAATGTAGAGGATAGATAACTACAATATGAGGTTGAATCCTAAGAAGTGTGTATTTTGTGTAACTTCATGGAAGATGCTAGGATATATAGTTAGTGAAAGAGGAATTGAAGTTAATCCAGACAATGTAAAAGTGATCAAAGAAATGCCGACACAGAAGATAGAAAAATAAATATGTGGATTCTTGGGAAAGTTGCAGTTTATTAACATGTTTATAGCCAGATTGACTGAAGTATGTGAATCAATATTTAAGCTACGTAGGAAAGACTAGCATGTGCTTTATAACGAACGGCGTTAGACTACTTTTGATAGAATCAAGGAATACCTCATGAATCTTCCAATTCTGAGGCCCCCAGAAATAGGTAAACCCTTAATTCTATATATAGCAATTGAAGGGAAAGCAATAGGAGCTATGCTTGCTCAAAAGGGGGAAGCATGGGCTGAACACACAGTCTATTACTTGAGCAAGAAGATACTGCCTTACGAGGAGAAGTATAGCCAAGTTGATCAGATTTGTTTGGCAATGGTTTGGGCTATAAGAAAGCTGAGGCACTACTTTCAGTCTTATAAGATTCAAGCAGTCTCGAAGTTAGATCCAATGAAATATATGTTTGAAGTGCCTTCACTGGTCAGGAAGTTAGACAAGTGGTTGATAGTGCTGATAGAGTTTAGTGTTGAGTATTTGACTAAAAAGACAGGGGTTCTTCTGGATGACGATAGTCAAAGATTGTGCTCAGTTCACCAAGAGATGTTACAAGTGCCAAATTCATGGGGATGTCAGTCATCTACCTTATTCAGAATTGCATACCATGTTCTCTCTTTGCCGATTTTCAATCTGGGGACTCGACATCATGGGAGAAATTCACCCTACATCCTCTAATGGACACAGATACATTTTGGTAGCAATCGATTACTACACGAAATGGGTAGAAGCTAATCCTTCACCAAACTAGGGGTAAAGCAGGTAGCAAAGTTTCTGAAGAAGAATTTATTCTATAAGTATAAGATTCCTTATCATGTGAGTTTAGATAATGGAGTTCAATTTCACAAAGGAGTATGAGCAGTTCTCAAAAGGTACAAGTGAAGCACTACAAGTCATCGCCCTATCGACAGTAAGCCAACGGAGTAGTGAAAGTAGCAAACAAGAACATCAAGAAAATCCTCTCAAATGGTCAAAACTCACCATGATTGGGTTAACAAGTGACCATTTGCTCTTCGAACATATCGTACAACAGTGAGAATGTATACAAGAGCAACTCCTTTCTCATTGGTGTACATAATAAAGGATGTGCTTCCCATTGAAGTAGAAATGAATTCCTTTAGAATAATAATTGAAGCAGACTTACCCAAGGTAAAGTGGGTGGGACAAAGGCTAATGTAGTTAAATATAATGGATAGTGAAAGGTTGAAGTCACTCTATCACACTCAATTGTATTAGAGAAGAATAGCAGGGGCTTTTGACAAGTGGCATGACATCAAAGTTAGAGACTAGGTATTGAGGCAAGCTAAGCATAATATATCGTATCCGAGAAGGAAGTTTCAACCAAATTCGACGGGGCCATATCTAGTTAAGACACTTCTTTTAAAAGGAGCAGTTAAACTAATGGATGTCAACGAGAATGAACTCTTTAAATGGATTAATGTTGATCATCTTAAGAGATACTATTCATAAAAAATATAATAATAATAGTAATAAAAAATAAAAACAAGAGAGAGGTAAAATACTTAATAAGAAAACGTGAGAGGGATAATTAAGGACGGGGGTACTATCACTATGAAACATTCAATATAGAACCATGTTGTTGACGCCAGCGGGTCCGACTCGGCACTCTTTGGTTCACTGGCCCTTTTTCCTTGATATGAGAAAATAAAGGGTAGTGAGGGGAGTACTGAAAGAGCTCAGAGATGGCATAAATGCACTTATAACCCACCACTCAAGAAGGAGAAAAAGAGTAGTCGCCGCTCAGTATCACCCGAGAATTTGTCCGTTTTAGAGACTTAGGCAAACTCGGATCCCTTACTTGGAACCACATTCGCCCATTGGACAAAACATTGGGTTTGCATTTTAATATCAGTAGGATTAGGCTCTTTTGTTTGAGGCATCTCCATACCGCCCGAATATTGAGCATTGTCGGCCTTACTTTATGTATAGTACTTCCAAGAATTATGTACTACTGCACACCAACTACTACATATGAATGTACACAATATATACACATAAACATAAAAGAGCATGATAAAATGTTGCATGAATATGGTAAAATGACATAACAATAAAATGATGCATGATTATGGTATATGCCAAAAACTAATGTACATAACATAGCACACATGATATAAAACATAGCATAATAACATAAAAACATTGCCTAGAATCGTAAACATGAAAATTTAGAAGGCATGTGAACATGGTAAATCTATATATCATGGCAATATCAAACAAGCATGGCATAATAATAACATATTATAAACATGCAAATAAAGTAATAAAATGCTAAATAATTAACCCATTGCGTGACATGTAATCATGGTAAAATCATGTTATGAACAGATATATGCATGTTAAATAATGAAATATGAAAAATAAAAGTAATAAATTAAAAGAGAAGAGAGATGAGAATGGCCAACACGTTTCACGAATATCCTCTCCGTGATTGCTCCATATTCTGAGTTTTGGGGCAATAAAATATTTTATTTGGAAAATGTAAAAAATAACTTAAAATCTAAAATAAAGTTAATAAAATGCTCTAGAAGTGAATTCGACTTTAAAAAGAAATAAAAATGGATATCATTGTAAATTTTAATAGAAAAATAGCTTACAAAGCCTAAATAAATGAAAAAATTTAAAAATGAATTCTAAATAAAAAGGATTTTAGAAAGCATTTAAAACTATCATTTGATTAATTATATGAACCATTAATTCACAACATGAGTTTCCATCAAGTTAGGCCTCAAAAATGTGAATTTTGTACCTTGGATGGGCATTCCCATATTATGAATTATTAATCACATAATTAAATCATTTTATTTTAAAAAAATGGAGAATAAAGGAAAATGTGATCCATATCCTTGCATTAGGATGATTTTCGTGATCAACAAAGAACAACATAAATAACACATAGAAGCATAGTATTTATTAACTAAATGATCTAAATGCATGCTTAAAGAAAATGTAAATTTCCATATAAAAAGTGAGAAAATGAAAAAGCATTTATTTATTGAAAAATTTGAAAAATAAGGGCAAAAGATACCATTTTATTAACCATAAAAGATAAATTACGCATTAAAAGAAGAAAAACAGCTTTGGGTATATTTTTGGTTGTTTTCGGTTTGAGTTTTGGTTGCTGGCAGCAAATTAAATACAATTTAAACATAAAAATAAATAGAAAACTTGATGAAATTGACAAGATAAAGCATAAATAATACCAAAAGGAACATGTTATAATAAGATTACAAAGTAAAGAAAATGAATAAAGGAGTAGAGGTAGTGATTGCAAATAAAATGAAAAAAATACATAAATAACGCATAAAAATAAAAAGAAATGAGAGTTAAATGTAGAGATTGAGATGGCAATTGGTAATATAACAACATAAATCATAAATTGATAATTAAAATAAAAAATGGAAATAAAAGGTAGCAATAAGTTGTTAGAAGTTAATAAAGTTAGCAGCTTGAGATTGATAACAAGAGGTATTTATAATGCAATTGATGATGCTAATGCAATGCATGCTCATACAAGCATTAAATAAATCTGAGGTGCATGTAAAGTATGATGCATGATGCAAATTTGGGAAGCATGCAAGTATGCATGTGATGCAAGCTGGTTAGCATGCAAGTATGCATGTAGAGGATCTAAAAATGAGCACACGCATGGTAGTGATATGCATCAAGCAAGTGATATGCATAATGGCACATAAATGTATGAAAATGCAAAAATACAAAAGAAATCGAGGGAGAAGTAGAGAATAGCATATAAGAGTAGAGAAAAGGTTAGTAATGATAATAAAATAGTATTAGATGTGAAATAGACATAAAAATGACAAGAAAAGTACTCTTATGAGGTTAGAGACACTAAATAAGCACAAAATGGCATTTAAAAGCTATACTCGAGACATAAACTTAATACAAAATGGACTCAACCAAAGCATGAAATATGAAATTAAAGACTCATAAGACTCTAAAATTGAAAGAACACAAATAAGGCTCTTGTGTTAAAGATGGTGACCATAAGTACTATAAATGCAAACTATATACATGAATACTCTCAAATCACCAAAAAGTTCACAAAATGTTCAAATAATGATCTATGATGAAAAACACAATCAAAATGACTCATAAATGGTAAAAAACCCTAAATTAGAGTACAATATGTGCATATTAATATCTCAGCAACAATCAAGGTTCAATTAAGCACAATACATCCTATTCAAGACTTTAAACATGTATTCTCACCAAAATTAACCACAAATAATAAAGAAAACCAACAAAACATTTAATTAAAAGTCACATAAACATCAATAAGTACAATCATAATCATCAAACTAAAGTAAGATCAAGGATCACACTTGAAAGCAAATAAAGAAAAGTTTTTGAGAAATAAAAGAAAAATAATTGTAAAATCATTTAAAATAGAAAAATAAACTAAAATACTTCAATTCCATTATCCTAGGATCTTAGGGAAGGGTTAGAATCATATTCAAGCAAGCACATACCCTTTGGAACCCAAAAAACCATGATCATAGTCATTTAGATGAAGAAGGATGAACAACAGATTTTGGGGCTTGAACAATTGGTTTTGGAGCCTAAACAACCAGCTTTTGAGGCCACAATAGTAGGTTTGAGAAGACTAATAGCCGATTTTGGCATGTGAACAACAAATTGGTTGTTCATAGGCCAAAACCAATTTTTCATGTCTGAACAACACGATTTTGCACTCCTTTGCTTTCAAAACTTGATTTTAATGCCCCAAATCCATGAAATAAGATGGGAATCAATGAGGGTGATGTTTCAGAAAGTGCTTACCCTTGGAATTTGGGCAAGAACTCACCAAGAAACACCAATTGATTGTAGATAATTGAGATTGAAACTCAAAGGAAAAGGGTGTTTTTAGGTGGGTTTGATCTTGGGTTTGGTTTTGATTTGATTGGAATTGATTTACATGAGTTAGATTTTGGATTTTGGTGATTGATTTTGGTATTATTGAGAGAAATTTGAGAAGAAAATATAAAGAATTAGGCCTAGAGAAATTTTGGCATAGTTTCCTATTGATTTCCCAAATTTTCCCTAATTTCTAAGGATTTTTTGAGAGAATTATTTTATAATGTTTTTGGGTTTTGTGCTGGAATTTTTTCTATATGGATGTGGTTCTCTCAACTTCCAAAAGCCCCTTCAAAGCTTTCCTTAAAGCTTTTATTTATAGGCATTTGTGGTTAGTGGCATTTATTGTAAATTCCCTTGAATATTCAAGGTTATTATGTAATAGTATATACTCTCCCTTTAAGAAATTGACACTTGTCCTAGTATATTACAATTTGGAATATTTCTTACTTGGAAAGCACCTTGTTTGATAAGTGTCCTTTTTGGATAAGGACAAAGAGAGGTAGATGGTTGTGGGGTTTGACCACCGGAGGTTAAAATTTTGACTTTTTGCCAAATAGGACCCACTGACACATTAGAATTTTAGAAGACCGTTTTAGACTGTAGTTTAACTCTGAGAGCTCTATTTCACCAGTGAAAAGTCCTGTTGACCAAAGTTTGACTTTTGTTCTCTGGGCTTCTAGAGGTTAAACCGAAGCTTCAGGAATCAAAACCAGATTGAAAACTACAGAAAACAAACTGTAAACAGCCCTTACATAGGACTGTACTTATTGGTTTAGAAGACATGACTCGAGTGAACTTCTCTCTGATTATTCTTCTCCAACCTATTTCTTAATACCGAAAGGGTATGGTTAAGGTTTGATAGGGGTTTGGTTAGGTATTGAAATGGTGTATTTGGTGATCGGGTATGATTTTAGTTGTTCAGTGGGTTTTGAAATGGCTTGAATTTCAATTCTCTTTATCAAATTGACTATCTAATGAGACATTTTAGCTTTTTCATGATCGGCTATCAAGGTTTTGAAAAATGACCCCAACAGTTTGCCCCTTGCTTTGGAGGAATTTGTGTGTTCTTACTAAAACATTTGATAGAAGAATCGTGATTCATATGTCATGGTCATCACACACAAATTCGTACAAAGCATTAAAAAAAACTCTAGAGTTAAGAGATCATACCTGAGTTCTTTCCTGCTTGTCGTTTTCCATAATTTCCTATGAACTCAAACATGAATACACAGGTTAGCATTGTAATTTAAAAATGAAATGAAAATAAGTCTATAGACTTATGAGTCCTAAGACTCTTATGAGTTGTCCATAACAAATGTGAGTCAAAAGACCCTTATGAATTGTTCGCAAAGAATATGAGTCATGATGACTTTCGTTAGTCTACGATGGGCTTCAGACGAGATTGAAATTGTTGTTTAGCATTCATTGGGCTTCAGACAGGATTAAGATTGTCATTTAGCCTTCGATGGGCTTCAGCCAAGATTGAAAGTGTCATTTAGCCTTCATTAGGCTTCAGACATGATTAAGATTGTCATTTAGCCTTTGTTGGGCTTCAGACAGGATTGGGATTGTCATTTAGCCTTTGTTGGGCTTTAGACAGGATTGAGATTGTCGTTTAGCCTTCGTTGGGCTTCAGATAGGATTGAGATTATCGTTTAGCTTTTGTTGGGCTTCAGACAGGATTGAGATTGTCGTTTAGCCTTTGTTGGGCTTTAGACAGGATTGATATAGTCATTTAGCCTTCGTTGGGCTTCAAACAAGATTGATTCCACATACTCCCCCAATTGAAATGAGTCACTTAAAAAAACTTAAATACAAAGTCATTAGAATCTGTATTTGATGATTTGACATTGTATTTTTGAAAACAAGCACTTGGGATATGAATTTTTGAAATTTTTTTATAAAATGTAATTTTTCTTGAAAAAATGCTGTAATTTTGAAATTTAACTGCAACTTTTTTATTTGAAAAGAAAATCCAGTGGGGAGTTTTATTTTTGTAAAGAAACATTAGAAATTTGAATTTTTGAAAATTTGCACCTCTAGTGGCATTTCTATAATTTCGGCCTCTAGCTTTCCATTTATATGCACATATCCATATCTTATCCATTTTGTTTATAAAACTTCATCCAAAAATATTTTGAAAATCCTCTAACCATTTTGTAACTTCAAATGGCACAACGGAAGACTCTAGAAGTATTCAGACAAAAATCAGTGTATCCTTTGACAAAAAAATGCGAAGGCTTATAAGTTCCAACCAACTAAGAAACGCAAAGGATTACAAGCTCCAACCAACTAAGAAACGCAAAGGATTACAAGTTCCAACCATCAAATTATTTCAAGGAGAGGCTCCTCCTTTGCTCCATGATCTTTCCTATGACATTTGCTCAGATATGGTTAGCTTTTCTTGCAATTTCTTTGAAATTTTAAGTAACCATGCACCTAGGAACTTGATTTAGGTTAGGTTTTATGTTTAAGATGTGTTTAGGTTGGCTTCTTGTGCATTTGGTTGAATTTTTTGGCCAAGAATGATGAACAACCAGTTTTTCCTAATGAACCAATTTTGCTCCTTGAATAGCCGGTTTTGACTGTATTTTTGGGCTGGTTCAAAGCATGAACAACTGATTTTTCTTGATGATCAACCATACGGATCGTTCATCACCTAAAATCAGTTGTTCATTAATTTTTGATGAATTTTAGGTCTTTTGGGGTGGTGACTGGCTAGGGTTTGACTTTTGGACGTTTTGGCTTTGCATAGAGATAAAGCTGGACTGATAGAAGCCTACAGAAATGTTGGATTAACTCGTGCTTAGTTTAAAGAACTTCTAATTTCTGTCCGAGCTCAGATCCTAATGACAGGGTTTGATGATTTTCTATCCATCCTCCCATATGGAACTCGTTAGACTGGAAACTTAGTTAGACTTTGGGCATTGATTGAGAGGTGGCAAAACACCATATAAACATTTTATTTTAACTTTGGTGAGGTTACTATTGATCCACGACTTCCACTTGATCACTGGATTGCCATTCCTGGGGTACAAGTACCCTTTGACTATTGTTTGTATTCTCCTCACCTAGATGGTGAGAATAAGAGATATATCATGCGGCTATTAGGTTGTCCTTTTGCTTCACTTGGTTATCAAGGCAGAGTAGTGCTTCGATACTCGAGGATCTATGATGCTTGTCAGAACTGGGCCCCATCAAATGTTGTTGAAGTCGACCAGCCATCAAATGTTGTTGAAGTCGACCAGCTTGCTCAATGCTTTCTTCTTTTTCTTTTTTGTTCATGTATATTTTGTAACACTGAGAGCAGTATGGACTTGTGCTTTCTGTCTGTCTTAACTTGGATGCGGTTAGCAGCTGTAATTAGGGTGGTGTTGCTCTTGCACACGTTTATGGCTGCTTGGACAAGGTTTGCTGAGGTTATAGTCATCTCAGTAGTCTCTAGAGAGCTCTAGAGTTAAACCCCTTTATTCTTCCTACCACTCTATTTTTTTTATTCTTTATTAACATGTCTAACCTTTCATTTTTTTCACTTTACACAAATTTAGGCATATGAGTATGGCATTTTCCCTCCCACCACAAGAGCATGAGGATGATGATGTCTTTACAATTCCTCGAGGAGCTTGGTACTTGAATGCTCATAGAGGGACTTCCAAGGATTTGTCCCAACATAGAAGTCGCTTGAACAGCTTGAGTTTTCATGATGTAAGTTCTTACAAAGAAAGAAAAACTTAGCTAGTATTCCCATCTTTATTCATTTATTTTTACCTTTATTTTGATAGTTATGTCTTAATCTATTTGGAGTTAATATTGGCACGCTCGGGTTTGTTGGTGCTTTACGGATAAGACGAGTTCTACTCAAGGGTCCTTTTTGCAGGAGTTGATTTATTGGTGAGCGAATTTGGCATTGGTGGATTGGTCCTGATAGTCAACATGTTCCTCGCCTTCCACCAATTACCATGACTTCTGCTAAAATAATATGTGGTAGAGGTTCAGAACTTTCATTGGCAGGTTTTCCATATGAGATGTTTTTGGAGCCCTTTGAGGAGCATGCTTATATTCACTTTATCCAGACTTGCCTGTTGCATATTGTGCCTGACAATGTATACCCAGTTGTCCCGAGCGCTATACCTTTCAAGATTCACTCCACTAAATCAGAGGTATCATTTTATTCTCTTATGATTTTATTTTTTCTTTTGCATCTTTTTCTGATTCAAATTTATAGGTCCACAAAAGAGGTCATGTAGAGTCTAGTGCTCAGGGTGAGGCTGCATTTTATTGACATAGCATTGACGTTATTCCTAAGGATTTTACCTAAAAAGTGAACTTGGAGTTACCGATTCTTGATTTTGTTCATGAAGTAGAGATCCATGAGGAACTTCCCACTCTAGATTGTCAGCCTACATTTACACCTGCTGAGACCACTCCTGTAGGATACCTAAAACTTCATCTTCAAATTGTGTCAGTGGTGAATAAAGAGATAATAATCACATTAATATTAATGCAGATGAAGAGGCCATCAGTAGAGAAATTAATTTGAGGGCTATATAGTGTAAAGAATCTTTTGTCCAAAGTTAACAAGAAAGCATTGGTAAGTACAAATATGTATGTACACATGAATCTGCATATGAATGAACAACATTAATGCATTTATGAATATGAATAATAAATTATGAATGTAAGTATGCATATGTGTATGAATACATATGTGACAAAAGCACATTAGGGCTTATGGATGGGAGGGTGTTGTCTATTTTGAGTCAAATTGATGTTGAGATGAATTTAACACTAAAATTTGTTGCTCTAGTGGTTTTAGCAGAGACTTTGAATGGTTTGGACAAGGTCAAAGTCAAAAGGAATGCTCAATTTAGTGGAAGTGTGTTGGTTTTCCAAGTAAGGGTCAATTTTTGGGCATTAGAGATGAACAACTGGTTTTCATGACTGAACAGCTGGTTTTGCCACTTGAATAGCCGGTCTGAGAGGCATGAATAATCGATTTTCCAATAACCAGTTTTCCACTATGGATAGCCGGTTTTGCACTTTGACACTCTATTGCAATTTTGTATTTTTGTTTTATATGTTTGGTATATAGAGAAGCTAAAGGTAGTGATGCTCTCTGATATTATAACCAATTATAGGTCTAATCACTTCTTGAGAAGGAAAATTTTGGTGAGGTTTAATAAGAAAGAAGAACGGGTGCGTTGGATACATGGCTATGGTGAGAAGGATGTACAATGGGTTTGCCCTTGGTGGAATTTTTCTAATGTGTGCTCAAGGAGTTTTCACACCTATGTAGCTCTTACTAGACTAAGGCAATGTTCTTTCTATCATCCTTCAAGGATTGTAAGACAACAAGGATTGAAATAACATCCCACTCGTATGCCTTATTTCCCTAATGTTGGTGCACTCACCAAGTCTTTTATCAAAGCAATCACTCAATCATGGCCTAGAAGAGTTATGCTACACCACCTTCATAGAAATCAAGACTTCTTAACCACTCAAGAGTACAAGGATTGGTTAAAAGGTCATAATGAAGCAAGTGGAAGTGGTGAAGGTAATTTTAGGGGTTAGGTTTAGCTTGAAGCTTTAGAAAGCTTTTAAGACATAAGCTTTTATTATATGAACTATAAAAAGAAAATAAATGAAATGTAATGAAATTTAGCTATTGAAAAGAAAAGAGTATAAGAAAATGTTAAATCATGTTTATTGCTTGTAAAACAAACATCATGATTTGTTGCAAATTAAGTTATTTTCAATGAATTTAGCCATCTCCTTTGCTTCCATCTTTTTGAAGGACTCGACTTCAACCCATAAATAATACAAAAGGGAACATGTTATAATAAGATTACAAATTAAATAAAATGAATAAAGGAGTAGAGGTAGTGATTGCAAACAAAATGCAAGAAATACATAAATAAGGCATAGAAATAAAGAGAAATGAGAGTTAAATGTAGAGATTGAGATGACAATTAGTAATATAACAACATAAATCATAAATTGATAATTAAAATAACAAATGGAAATAAAAGGCAGTAATAAGTTGGTAGAAGTTAATAAAGTTAGTAGCTTGACACTGATAACAAGAGGTATATATAATGCAATGGATGATGCTAATGCAATGCATGCTCACACAAGTATTAAATAAATATGGGGTGCATGCAAAGTATGATGCATCATGCAAATTCGGGAAGCATACGAGTATGCAAGTGATGCAAGTCTGGTAGCATGCAAGTATGCATCTAGAGGATCTAAAAATGGGCACACACATGGTAGTGATATGTATCAAGCAAGTGATATGCATAAAGGCACATGAATGCATGAAAATGCAAAAAATGCAAAAGAAATAAAGGGAGAAGTAGAGAATAGTATATAAGAGTAAAGAAAAGGTTAGCAGTGATAATAGAATAGCATTAGATGTGAAATAGACATAAAAATGCCAAGAAAAGTACTCTTACAAGGTTAGAGACACTAAATAAGCACAAAATGGTTTTTAAAAGCTATACTTGAGACATAAACTTAATACAAAATGGACTCAACCAAAGCATGAAATATAAAATTAAAGACTCAAAGACTCTTAAATTGAAATAAAGACAAACAAACAAGGCTCCTATGTTCAAGATGGTGCCCACAAGTACTATAAATGCAAACTATGTACATTAATACTCTCAAATCAACAAAAAGTTCACAAAATGCGCAAATAATTATCTATGATGAAAAACATAATCAAAATGACTCATAAATGGTTAAAAACCCTAAATTAGAGTACAATATATGCATATTAATATCTCATCAACATTACAGCAACAATCAATGTCCAATTAAGCAATATATATGCACAATACATACTATTCAAGACTTTAAACATGTATTCACACCAAAATTAGGCACAAATAATAAAGAAAACTAACAAGACATTTAATTAAAAGTCACATTAATGTGAGTGCATTAATTACGCGTGATCATGCACCTAAGCATGTGATCACGCGCCCCCAAGGAGATCACCCCCCCTCGAAGCATGATCATGTGTCGCAAAGCGTGATCACGCGTATTTTCACTATTTTTCCCTATAAATAGAGGTCTCTATCTCCCATTTATGGGGGGCCAAAGCCAAAAAGCAGATGCACACACTGAAATGCTATCGATTTGAAGACCTAGGAGTCCTCACACACTTTTAGCTGATCTACTACGTTTTTTGTATGATTCTTTAGACCAACTTGAACCAAATCCACCCACATCTTTGTCAAAGCACGCTTCAAAGGTATACAAATTTACATTCTACATGTCATTTTCAAGCACTCAATGAGGACAACTTGAAAATCTCGTGAAGCTAAAGCTTTAAAAAACCCAAATATAAGCTCGGTTGAATCTAAGGGCCAAATAATCACTTTTGCAAGTTTATTTCACTCTTTTGCATTTCACTTGTATTACCATTAACAATTGAGATATTATTATAATTGTGTGGTGAGACTGGCAATTTGCATGCTGATTGAATAATCTCTGCTTTATTTTTGCTTATAATAAATTATCATTTTTGCATCTAAATACATTCAATAGTGTGAAAATTCATATTTCCAAGCTAGAGCCTCCATTCCATGGTCCAATGATGCAATCATACATCTTTCATTTCTTCTCTACTATTTAGAAATATTTCATAATAATTCTTGCAAATGCATATGGTTATGCCTATATTTGCTCTTTTGATTAAGTGAGTATTCCCTGCTTAATAGTTATCCGAGTGGAAGAATGGATGGAATCGCATATGTGCTAACCTCTATTTTGCAGGCATACTAAGACTAGATTTACATTTTTGCACCTTTTTTTTTTCTTTTTTGAATGTATTTACTAGGAAAGCCTTATAATTAATCATACTTACTTTCCTTTACTTTCTATTATTATCAATGTGCTTGTATCAATGTGCATATATCAACTGTCATTATCGAAACTAGGGTGATGCAATAGTCGTGTATCGAGTATTATAATGAGAAATAGTCAAAAAGTATATGCGATCTCCTTAACTTAAAATCTCTAATGGGGACGATATTAGTTGAGTAACCCGATGTCGTCCCTTTCATCTTTTCCTAATTTTCTAAAAATCAAGTGGCGACTCTACAAACACAAAGCATCTAACATCCTCCTGAGATCAACCATTGTCCCTATCCCTTAAATTGAACGGATGTCCCATTCGGTAAAGCTGTCTCAAAAATAGGAAAGTAAGAAAATAGACCAAGTCGCTCATAGTGGCCACACCACTAGGGACTCTGGCTAGAGGGATCATTTCGAAACAACTGTTTCTCATTACTTAATGCCCAATAATATGGAGCCCTTCACCACTGCATTTGCACTACATAATCACACATGCACTCTTGGTGCCTATCAGCCAATAATGACGAAAAGTGATCCACTGTGATTCCACACGAGTCATAGGGTGATCGATTCGGATTTATCACCTTTAGCCTTTACTCATGGTTTTGCCGGACTCATCTGACTGGAGTTTGGTGACTCGAGTTATCAAAAGAATGCTAGACTCACTGATCAAAGTTCATAACCCTAGACACGTGGGGCATTCTAGCTAAAGGAACCCTTAGCCTTTATACCCTTGACTCAGCCCATGTAAATAAACCAATAGATTTCTCCACTAGGATCCCACCAAGCTTTGCATGCTAGCCACGATGTTGTCCGTTTGACCTGACATTGATAAGTGCTATGATGCTTTTTGTTTCTATCACCAATTGATGTCATTACATTTGTTCTCACAGACTACTCACACTTAGACTGTGTGATCCTGGTTTACCTTACACAAGCTTGATGTGTAAGAAATGATAAGAATCAACTAACTAAGTATGAATAGCCTATGAGAATTGACAAATAGTGACATCTTTCGATGATGAAACTTGCGAGCATCATCCATTTTTCATTATCAGATCAAATAGATAGGTCAGGAATTCGACTAGATTACAGACATTTGTGTTAAAAGAGTTAAATTGTAAACTATCAAATGATACTTTTATGTCTCTTGGTAAACATATCAAATATCAATGTGGGGATGCAGAAATGGACCCTTTTTATTGGCTATAGCCCCTACGCACGTGTGTGCATATGGACTATAGACGCCATTTGTGACCCAACGACTGGTACCCACATTGACATTATATGATTACCTCAAGTGCATTTAAGCATTGTTCCTTGGTTTACCTTTTGGTTCTAACCAATATAAATTAAAACCACCTAGTCCGAGAGCGGAACCATAGTCCCCTATTGGCTATCTGGTCAAGATCCACCTAGGAAAAAGGTTCAATTACCCTGTGGAGCAATAAGGTTAGAAGCGAGAGCTTGCTTGTGAATGGCTTCTTCATTGCGTAGGAAAAGCTAACAATCTCTTATATAATGATGCATACATGACATACAAATAGGTAGCATATACTAAACTTTTTTTTTGCTGCCATTTGCATCCATCATAATAAGACTATGCATGAGCACATCATGCATACATACTAATCGTGTTCTTTTGTAGGCACATTCCATGCATGCATTATTCATCCTTTGTTTTTTTCAGGATAAGCTAAAAGAGGGAATTCAGAAGTTGCTTACTTATGGCACCATAGCAGAAATCCTCCAAGCCCAAATCAAAGCATCTAATGTTCAGACCAGAAACTCTCAAGAGGGGAATCGTGCTACTACTCCATTAAATGAGGCCTTTGCATCTATCCATCCTCAAGCAGATAGAGGAAAGGGTGTTCTTCACACTCCCGTGCAAGTTGATGATGATGACAAAAATTACTGTGCTTTCAAGACACCACAACTGCGAGGTGCCAAAATAGCTTACATGACCAAGCCCGAATCAGTTGGGGAGGTCAAACTGCTAGCCAATAGGATGGCTTAATTGGAATTCACCTTCAAGGATAAGGGGTCTGGAGAATCTAAAAGCTTCACATATTTAGTGTTGTTCAAAGATGAACTACTTCCGAATGACTTCAAATGTCCAAACTTTGCTAAGTTTGATGGAACTGGGGATCCAAGGGTCCACCTGAGGCAATATGCTACCTTTGTGGCTACTACGAAGCTGTTAGAGTCACAAATTGTCTGATTCTTTTTCACATCACAAGAAGAGGGATCGAGAGCCTACTTCTTTAATCTTGAAGATAAGATTAAAAATTATTGGCTACTATTGACCCAAAATTTTATCAAGTACTATGAATACAATACTTAGTTGGATATAACCCATAGAGATCTAGAAACTACAAAACAAAAGACTGGTGAATCTTTTTCTGACAATGTTACAAAGTGGCGAGCTAAAGCAATCAAAATGAGAAACTATCCTCCTAAAGATGAGCAGATAGAGTTAATAATTAAGGGTTCACTTTCCCATTTCAAAAGACAAATGATCTTTGCTCATTACCCTTATTTTTCAAGCACTTCATCAAGGTGGAATCAAAATTGAAGATGAAGAATCTCAACAACCCTAAAACACTTTCCACCGAAACACCCAACCCAATATCCAAAGCCAAAACACTTTCACATGAATTGCCAAAATAAACCAAGTTCAACCAGACACTTTCAGCTCACCGTCTGTTAATATCATCAATAAACCACCTAGAAAGTACTCGAACTTCAACCTTCCACTGTGTAAAGTCTTCTAAAGGCTTCAGCAAAGGAACCTCCTGCAGCCTCGAGAACTAAAACCACTACCAAATCCATTACCTCCATAAATCAATCAAAACCTATTCTGTCATTTTCACTAGATGCCTGGCCATACCATTGACACTTGCAGAACTCTTAAAAATTCAATCTACGACCTTATAAATTCAAGAAAGATTGATCATCCTGATAAATGACCCATTGTCAAAACCAACCCTCTTCCAAATTATTGAACCATACCTCCACCAACAATCAACACAATCTCATCCGACTTACATGAAATCTTTGTTGACCAATCAATCCAAGCCATTCAAGAAACCCTAAAGGAACTAGAAGCCAGAATAAAAAAAGAATTCTTAATGATTATGGAAGTTGAACTCTTTAACCTAATTCTTGAATGCTATGACTCTAGTGAAGACGAATAGGACCCAGCCACATTTGAATTTATTTTAATGCCCTGAGCATTTACTCCTCACTTGATGATGCAAAGGAGAGGTAGAGATGTAGCCCTTCTAATGAATGGTGAAGTGATTAATTGCTCTTATTCATATGAAACACATGAAAGCCTCAAAGTTGAACAAAATAAACCTAAAGTCCGGGATCTATTAGGCCAGCCATCTGGAAAATTTGACTACAAGTTCAAGTATAGTGCACCTCCAACAACTCATATCCTTTGAAAAGATATAGTACCCTCAGGATGGGGAGAAGAGTTTGGCAAAGAAGATGGAATGACCGGGATTATCCAACCTCTAAACCTGCAAGTTTTGAGAGTTAACATATGGTATGATTCTAATGAGGAAGTTAAAGAAAGCACGGATGTCCAGAAACATAACGACTCTGAAATCATTGTCTGGAATAAGGGTAATAGCACAAAAGCAGCCAGTCAAGAAGTATCACAACTTAGTAGCAAAAAGTAGATGAAGGTTTTCAGACAACCATGTTACTCGCAGTAGAAGGGTCTACTAACCTCCTGAGAAGGAAAATGATATCGCCAAGGGGAAAGAAATGTCCAATGATGTAGCTCTAGAAGAAGATGATATGGTCCTCAAGCAGCTTAAGAAAACTCAGGCACAAGCCAGTATCTAGGATCTACTCATGGCTTCTAAAAAACACAGGGATACGCTAGTCAGAGCACTTGATAATGCAAAAATTGCTATTAATGCTTCGCTATGTGAAATGATAGCTTCTCTAATGAAAGCTCCTTCTAATGCAATCACCTTCTCAAACAAAGATCTGCCCCCTGAAGGAAGAGTTCATAATCATCCCCTATTTATCCAAGTAATAGTCAAGTCTAAAAGGACTTTATGTGTTATGGTGGATTGTAGGTCTGCCATCAATGTTTGCCCTCTGAGACTGTTGCACAAATTTGGGATGAATGTTGAAGACCTAGAGGAATCTAATGTAATCTTCTGGGCTTATGATGATTCTAAAAAGCCATTCATTGGGACTTTCAAAGCAGTAGTCACTATGTGAGATATTGAATTGATAACAGAGTTCACTGTCTTGGACATTCCTCCAACTTTTGCCCTATTACCGAGGAGACCCTGGTTCCACCTACTAAGAGACATACCTTCTACTATACACCAAAAAATAAAATTCCCACTCAAATAAAAAGTTGTCATAATTCCAGCTGAAACTAATAATATCATTACTTGCTTAAATGTAGTGCCACCAGGCTTCCATATCTCTGTAACTGATGATGACTGGGTTGACCCAAAGGTTGCCACGATGATAAAGAAGATGCAATACCTACTTGGAACTGGATTGGGTGGAAGGTATATTAGAGTCACAAAATTCCTTGACTTCTGAGGACAAACCAATAGACATGGTCTAGAGTGTGATCCTGAGAAGGACACTAGAACTAAGAAGTGCACCTCCTTTATTCCTGAAGGTGCCATCAAAGTTTATTAAGGACAGACTGAAAAATGGGAGAAGGAAGGGGTTGAGAAACCTGGGTTTGAAATCTTTAAAGATGCTATTGACTCTACTAAAGGAAAGCACCCACCATTACTAGAAGCAATTACTAAAGCTGATATTGATGAACTGATGAAGAATATGGGATTAGAGTCCAAGATTGAGACCCTTAACTGCAATGAAGTTACTACCATCCTAGAATCAAGCATCGATGACATTTTGTTTGAACATACTACTATTGAAGATGATCTCTGTAATTTTTCCTTATTTGAAACTGATGATGTAATGAACTCTAAAGTTAATGCAATGAAATCAAATTTTGCTTACTTGTTCGATGTCTTTTCTGATTGTAGTGTGCATTGCCTTGATCAAAATACTTGCATATTTGACATTCATTCCATATGCATTGAACCATTTAACATTGGCATAGAAAATTAACCATGCATTTTGTATATTTTGAAAGACATTACCCCTGAAGAGATAAGAAAAATTGAAAAAATATTAATAAAATATTCAAAAGTATTTGCTAAGACATATGACGACATGCCCGGCATCGACCAGGACATTGTTTAATACTACATTCCCACCAAAGAGGGGTGTAAACCAGTAAAGCAGAAGCTGAGAAGACTAAGACTAGAATGGGCCCAGTTGGTGAAAGAAGACATTGAGAAACAAATCAAAGCCAAAGTTCTTAGAGGTAGTGGACTATCCAGAATGTTTAGCAAATGTTGCACCAGTACAAAAGAAAGACGGAAGGGTCAGAGTTTGTGTTGACTATAGGGACTTAAACAAAGAATGCCCAAAGGATGACTTCCCTTTACCTTACATAGATGTTTTAATAAACAGTGTTGCCACTTATGCAATGTATTCCTTCATGGATGGATTCTCTGAATACAATTAGATTTTAATGGCCATCATTGACAAAGCAACGACGTCTTTCATAATAGAATGGGGTACCTACTGTTATAGGGTAATGGCCTTTGGCATGAAAAATATGGGTGCAACTTACTAGAGAATGGCAACAGCTATGTTCCATGACATGATACACAAAGAGGTAGAGGTGTACGTATATGACATGATGATTAAGTCAAAAACCAAAGAAGGACACCCAACTGCTCTCAAAAAATTCCTCAGAAAGGTTGGAAAGTACAATCTTAGACTCAATTCGAAGAAGTGTGTATTCGGGGTAACTTTCGACAAAATGTTGGGATACATCATCAGTCAGAATGGAATCGAAGTGGATCCGGATAAACCAAAAGCAATTAGAGAAATGCCAGTACTAAAAACTAAGAAAGAAATTAGAGGGTTTTTAGGGAAGCTACAATTTATAAGCAGGTTTATTGCTAAGTTAACAGTAGTTTGTGAGCCCATTTTTAAGCTACTTAAAAAAGATCAGCCAACCAGATGGAATGAGCAATGTTAGTCAGCATTCGACAAGATCGAAACTACCTAGCCAATCTACCAATTTTGAAACCACCAAAGTTAGGGTTGCCATTAACCCTGTATTTAGCCATTAAAGGGAATGCGATCAGTGCAATGCTAGCCCAAGAGGGAGAAGGGGAAGCAGGCAGTCTATTACCTAAGCAAGAAAATGCTACCTTATGAGGAAAAGTACAATCAAGTCAAACAAATATGCCTAGCAATGGTATGGGCAATGAAGAAGCTCAGACACTCTTTTCAATCTTACAAGATCAAAACTGTGTCCAAAATGGATCTTATGAAGCATCTCTACGAAGCTCCTTCCCTAGTAGGAAAACTTACCAAGTGCCTTATCTTGTTGATAGAATTTGATGTGCGGTATTTAACTAAAAAGACCATAAAAGGAAGAGTAGTTATAAAAATTTTTAGCCCTCAATCCAATCCTAGATTCAAAAGAAGTCCAACTAGACTTCCCGGATGACCTCAGTACGGCCATTGAGGTGCAGGGATGGCGCATGTACTTTGACGGGGTAGTCAAATCAATTCAGAGCAAGAGTCAGGATTATACTCCTAACATCAGGAGGAGAAGTGGTGTCAATCACCAAAAAGCTAGCGTTCACGGTTATGAACTATAAGGCAGAATATGAAGCATGTGCACTTGGCATGGAATCTTTGATAGCTCTGGGAGTGATAGAAGTAAAAATATTTGGGGATTCCATAATGGTAATCAAGTAGACAACAGAAGAATGGGAATTGAAAGAAAAATATTTGAGGCCATACTTGAGTCACCTACAATAGCTTGCCTTATCTTTTCAAAAATGCAAATTCATCCATCTCCCTAGAAACCATAATCAAATGGCAGACGCACTCGCTTCCCTAGCATCGGTATAGGAAGGACCAGCTAAAATGCCCATGAAGCCTCTAATCCAACTTAAATCAGAGCAACCCAGTCACAAATGCCTCTGAGTAACATAAATGAAAGCAAATGACAAACCCTGGTTCTACGATACATAGAAATATCTCACAAAAAGGATTTATCCTGAGAAGGCAACTGAAAAGATAACGAAACTATCCCATAACTTGCATCAAAGTTCATATCACACCAGGGTGTATTATATAGAAGGACTTCAGATGGGATACAACTTAGATGCCTAAATGAGACAGAAGCTGCAAGAGTAATGGAAGAAGTACACGAGGGTGTCTGTCGTCCACACATGTACGGAGCCATCTTAGCTAAGAAATTTATGAGACAAGGCTTCTTTTGGATGACAATGATGGAAGATTGCATCTAATTCCTAAGAAAGTGCCACAAATGCAAAGTTCAACGGGATGTCAACCATCTTCCCCCAACAGAGCTACACTTTGTTTCTTCTCCGTGGCCCTTCTCAGCATGGGGGTTAGACATAATTAGGGAAATACACCCGACAGCCTCAAACGGGCATAAAATCATCCTAGTGGCAATCAAATACTTCACAAAGTGTGTTGAAGCAAAATCATATGCAAGATTGGGGGTAAAACAAGTAGCAAAGTTTATCAAGAAAAAATTATTCTGTCGATATGGGATTCCCCAACACATAATCTCAGACAATGGTGTTCAGTTCCAAGGGGAACTGAGGGAATTGCTAAGGATCTATAAGGTGGAACATCATAAATCCTCACCTTACCACCCGCTGTATACAGGTCAAATTGTATTACCCTAGTCTCTAAGACATAGTATAGAGCAAGTAGGGTGTCGAACACTCGGGAATTTGAAATAAACTTTATAATAACCGAATAGATACTAAGATGGATAGGTAAAGTAATATTAGAGTAATAATAATTTACTAAAACTAATAAATAAATCTAAATGATTAATTAGCCACTAAAAATGCTAAAGAATACTATAGACAAACAAAATTATACATGGGAGAATTATAATTCAGAATCGATTAAAAACTTTAGATTTTTATAATCATACAACTATTAATTGGAAATTAGTTTATAAACTCCAAAAGCAATTCTCATTGTCAATTAGAGGCATTTCCTCTTAGTGTCCACAAACACTCTCGTGTTGATGCAGAGATAAGAGAAAATCAAAAATATATTATACTAAGTTTTATTCCCTTAAGATGAATTCCTTCTCTCCAAGTGATATCCAATTCTTAAGTAATTTCAATTACGTTCCACCAAATTACCCCAACTCTCATTGTGAATACTTTGATTAACAAGTTACATATGATGATCAAACACACATAACACAATTTTCACTAATTGAAATTAAATCATAAATAATATAAGATAAAAATGTAGTTCTTAAGATTGACTCTTCATTGCAATTCTCATACAAAGACTTAACCAAGATACATAATTAAAGAGTAACAAACGAGAATAAAATACAACATAGAAAGAGAAAAACAAAGATTGAGTGAACAAAACCCTCTTCTATGTCTTCTAAGGCTTGCTTGATGTAGAATAATCTTCTCTTCCTTTTTGGCTATGTCTTCTTCAAAGTTGTCAAAACTATAACTTTTACAATGATTTCTAAAACTAAGATAAAGGAAACTAATAATTGTTCATATATATCTCTAAAACAAAGCCAAACATATTTATTTATAGGTTTCTTAGGGCTGCAGTTCGTGTCCCTTTCAAAAGGATGCAAAAACGAAAGGATGCACTGAAGAGGCTTGTTGGTGCCGACTCATCACTGCTGTGCCAAGTCGTCATGAGAAGCGTTTGTCATGAGTCATTCAAATGGTGCCGACTCGGCACCGAATCCTTATGCCACAAGTCCTTCCAATGGTGACAACTCATGACTCTTCACTAAGGGTCCAACTTGACTTCACATTCTCCATACTTCATTCTACACAATTCCAAGTCCTTCCTATGCACAATTTGAACCTAAGAGCATATATAAAACACACAAAATCAACATAAAAACAAAAGAAGTAAAAATAACGCTTGTATCATCAAATAAACATCACAAACGTAACAAAATTAAAATAAATCAAACCTTAACTACCCTAAAGAACTATGCATATTTGCATTATATCAGCATACACCAAAACAATTAATTAAAAAAATTAATATCCAAATTTAAAAGAAAATAACTTAAATCAAGTAAAATAGAACCAATTATGTTGTTAAAATTATTTAATCCTCGGCAACAGCGCCAAAAACTTGATTGGTTTTCACAAGCATACGAGTAAGTCAAGTAATATAGAATAAGTAAAAGTCGATTCTACGAGGATTGAATGTCTATCCAACTATTAATTCTATTTTTAACTTGTTTAAAAATCAAATATTAAGTGAATTATAATTACTAATTTTTAATAGCTAAAATGAAACTAAAGAATATGATCAATTAATTTAAGTTTTAACAAGCAATTATGAGAATAATGTTAGGGATTATATCACTTTATTTTAATTAAGCCGATCACAAGAAATTAGTCTTTCTTTTTTATTGCAATTCTTGAAGTTTCAATGATTGCAATTAGTCTCTCTTAAGTAAAAATTACTTAATTTATTTCTATCAGGTGAAAAGCCTTTAACTAATTCTCATTAAATTAAAACCTAATCAAGTTTAGTAAATAAATCATGAAGCATATCTATTTGAAATTAAAATAATTTAAGTTATCTCTAGACTTAAATCAATTAATCAAGCATTCATATTCCTTTTAAGATTAATATTTCTCAATAATTAACCTTAATTAAAAATCAATTATGAATGGCCAAATCATAAACAACTAAGATTAATGAATGTTTAATGCAATTTAAGAGAAAGGCTAATAGCTTAATCAACTTTAATTAAACTAGGTTCAATAATCCCTAAAAATAA
>CATIWM010144723.1:0-17197 GCA_949671775.1 Mallotus repandus
GAAAACACATAAGGAGGTATTGAGACCACACAAACTATTACTGAAAGAAGAACAGTGGAGACCTCGAGTGATATGGCGGTCAGTGACAGGCTGTGAACGTCGTTTCACTTTGCATGATCGCCACATCAGCTCGAGACAAACTGCTTTTATTTTCAAATGATTCAGTGTCATAAGAGGGTCTTAAATCACAATCCAAGAAAGTATAAGGAAAGGGTAAATGGGCTGGTTGGTGTAAACATTAAGGGCGAAAATGCAGCTTTGCCCTTATAAATATAAGAATTACATGTTCATGAAAACTGAAATCATTCACAAAGTCAAAAGCATTTAAAAGGAAAACTTTGTAACCATTGTTAAATCATATTCAAAATCCACACTGGCTCACAGACTTTAGCTTATAAAAAATTTTATTTCATACAGTACCTCTGATATAGAGAAGACTCTCGGATGAGTTATTTAGAAATTATATTGTAACTGAACTTGTTGACTTGAGAAGGGTGCACCTGATTAGCATGCTGAAGTTGCGATCTCGGAAACATTGTTTGCAAAGGCAAGGAGGCATCAAGATTGTTGATAATTACATTATCAGGCATCAGGAATTGAGGGTAAACAAAAGACAGTCCTGGCAAGCTTGGAATGTTGTTGCTAATAATACCTCTGCCACCAAACTGATTGCTAAAATTCTGATTTCTGGTCACGTCCTCCGTCAGGTTTGGATTTGAAGGCATCTCCAGAGACTGAAAATGCAATGGCAGTTGAACATCCAATGGGCCCGGAGAAAACAACTGCAACTGCAAGTTACTCGAGTCACTGCTGCTCCTACTGTTGTTCAGGTCCAAATTTCGACCAGCTACAGTCGAGTGAGAATCAGAAAAGAGGTGCAAGTTAGTTGAACAAACACTGTTGTTGTGGGTGCATGTGAAGCTTGAATTCGATGGAAACATATATAGATGCTGCCCAGGTGGGACACAGATAGGAAACTGCACATCTAACTGCTTCATCAGGTCAGGAAAAGCTTGCAAGTTATTACTTCTGTTCATGTAGTTTTCTACAAGTTCATGAGCCATTTTGGGCACGAGCACATCCATCTGATTTTCTTGAAACAAGTTGAGTTTCTTATCAACAACTTGTAGTTTACTTTCTAATCGAGTGAGAAGTATTCTTAATTGATCTTCAGAGAAGCTAGCGAGATGGGCATCACATGACAAGTGCTTAGCATCAAAAGCTTGCCTTTGCAATCTTGAAATCTCTGCATCAACCTTTCTCTTTTTGCCTGAAAAATAGTGAGAAGCATAGTAGCATCTTTTTGCCTGATCAGTTTTCTTGTATCTGTTGATGATACTTTTAGCTTCATGGGGATTTGATGGCCAGACAGCATCCAACTTCATCACAGACTGACCTTTATATTTAGGTCCAAAAATGATCAAGCAAGCTTCGACACCACACAGAATTGAGAATTCTGAAACTTTCTTCAGTAAGCTCTTCTTTCTTTTCTGGTATGTTAGCATTCGAGTGCTATCCTTCTCTATAAACTCCATTTTTATTCTGCTATGACCCATTATTTGATCTACCAAAACAAATGTGTCAAATCAATAATATGAACAAGCTAGTGCTAAAACTGATGATGATGATCACAGATATAGCAGCATATATATATGTTTATTACTCAATTAATTTCAGACAACTAGATTAATATTCACACGTACTCTAAAAACACAGTATATCAAACATATGATTCATCAATATATACATACTATGCAGCATTCAACACGCACATTGCATCAAAACAAGTCCAAGTTTTATTCATAACTTAAAAAAAAAAAAAGAGACAGATATAATATATTGTTGTTAATGTGTTGAATTTAAAAGACAGACTAATTATATCTGAATGCATATATATATATATATATATATATAAGGTCGAAATCAAAACATGTGTGTATGTATGTATGTATTTATAAAGATCGAATTCAAACATTCGTGTGATGTAGATGTATACACATAAATGATTATTAACAGAAAAATATTGGATTGCCAATCATTAACACAAACAAAAGATCAATTGAATGTTTAAAGGGTTCAATCAAAGACATTAAACAAACAAATCAAAAGCAAACAAACGGTTTCAAAAGTAGAAGGTTTAATATTTCTTGCCTTACTTTATAAGAATTTGCACTAGTGGAAAGTAGCAGATTACCTTAGTTGTTATGTAATTCCTTAATTTTTTTTTTAACACTCAACGCCACAACAATGGAGTTTTTATGATCTTAATTTCTGAATCACAATGCTTTACATATATACATAGTTTTCTTGTATAGGGGGAAAAAATTGCAGAAGGAACCGACTAATTGCCATTATTGCAAGAGAAATTTTCTCTTTTTTATTATGGAAACATTAATAAGTCAAGATTTTACTTTATTGTAATTTTGTTCATTTGAAATCTTAAAAAGAAAACTACAAACATCAGCTAACAGGATATATTTTTGTTTAAGCGACATTTCGAATTTGAATTATAATATATGTAATTACATTAAATTAATTATTAGAAAATCTTTGTCGCCTTTATAATTTTGTTTGGATCGAACTGAATTAGTCAGAGTCAAGTGAAATCTAAATATCAATGGTTCAGATAAAAAAAACTAAAAATTGCCATATTACCCTCATTTAATTGAAGGAATTAGCTTAATCACTTTGCTAACATTTTGGATTTATAATTAATTTTATCAATTTTAATTCCGTATTGTATGTGGAAAAATTAATTGAGATTTCAATAATTGTTTTGAGCTAATTAGAATATTTTTATAGAAAAATTACAAATTTGGTATCTCAACTTTTGTACTTTTTCTATTTGAATGTTTGATTTTTTTTTTTTTGCAATCAAGTGTCTGAACTTTAAAAAAGCATATCAATGTAGTGTCTCTGGCCAATTTAATATTTACTGGGTGCTCAGTCATATCAAATAGGATCTACTTTTATCGCAGTCATTAAGCATGTCATTTGTCACAGGTATTGCATTATTTAAAGGACAAAATTATCCTTATTCAGCCACCTTAAATGTCTGTGGCAGAAGTTAATGTTGAGGTTATTTTTGTCAATTTATAATCTTTAATAAGGTTAATTTTATCCTTTAAATAATGTAATACACGTGACACATGATATGACTAATAATTGGAATAAAAGTGAGTCATTTTTTATCTGACTCGGCATCTAGTTAACATTAAATCTGTTTGAAACATTATATTAATATACTTTTCTAAAGTTCAAACACTTAATTGAAAAAAAAAAAAGTTCAAAAACTAAAATAAAAAAATCACAAAAATTAAGATACCAAATTTATAATTATTCCTATTTTTATTGTTGCCGCCGAGGAAACAAAATCAGGTAGAGATTCTCTAACTTAAATGAGGATTTGCAAGGAACTTCCTTCTCATTTTTTTTATAATAATAAGAAGTTTACATGACTTAAAATTTTAATTTGACACTTTTGTACCAAAGTTTTTTTATTAATAAAAAAAACATCTGATTTTGTGTTATACTATTCAGCAGGACACACGACACGATGCATTTTGGCATGGGTCGGGTCCGTCAGGATGCAATTTTTGTCCAAATACAGGCAAAAGCCATTATATTTTGCCTTTGATAAACAGTATGAGAACATAAATAGCGCACGTTGTTCACGAACGGTAAAGTTTTTTATCAATAAAATTTCTTATTATTTATTTAAAATTTTAATATAATTTTAATAATTTTATTTAATTTAGTTCAAATTTATATAATATTTATCATATTATTACCAAATACATATAAATTTGGTTTAAAATTTTAACTTAAATAGATAAATATTTTCACTTAAAAATAATATTTGGATAGTAAAAATTAAACAAATATAGATATGTATTTAACAATCGATTTTATATTTATTTAGTAAATTTATTTTAATTTTCTTTATATATTATATTATTTTAATTTAAAATAGTTATGAATGTATTTATAAATGTAGACATAAAATACGCGTTATTTTTTAAATATATTAAAATATTAAATTTTATTATAAATCAATATATAAATGTATATGGTAAGTATTGAATAAAATATGAGTGTAATATGTAAAATGTATAAATAATATAATATTAGTAATAAGAAATATTAAATGAGTCATAAAAAGAAATATGTAAAGAGTATTTTTTTTGAGTTAAAAATGAAATAAATGGTTGGAGTAAAATTTACTGTAGCGGCTACAATGTGAAGCATACTTTTGCTTTTGGCATATTTTTTAAGTATTTTATATTTGACTAATTAAAATAAATTATGTTGTAAATTTAATTATGAAATACGAGTAGGCAGTGATTTCTCTTTATAAATATATTTCAATAAATTAAGTGACAAAAAATAGTTGTGACAATAGTATGGAGTTTGCTTATGTTGACAATAGAGGTATCAATTAAGAATGGTGGTTTTTTTGAAACATGAATGTATGTTCAAATATATGTGCTATTAAGATCAATGCTCTTGCATTTGTTTGTTTGTTTTTTTTTTTTTTTTTTAATATTAGAAGGCCACACTTTACTCTATCCCATTATCATGTGTTGCGCAATCAAGATTTTAAAACATATAGTTTTGCAAATGATTAAGCAATTTTGTATGCCATTCAGATTCACAATTCAACTCGATCTCAAATCTTATTTATACATTTTTTGTGAACAGTTGTTAGATAAATAAGCTAAATATAGAAAATATACAAAGAACTTAATTAAATAAAGGCATAATACATACATAGCTCCCTGTATTTATCATGTTTTGTCAATTTAACACCTATCATTTTGACACTTAAACTTGGCTAAGATGCACTAGTTTGCACTAATATGATGATATAATGCATTTACCACCTCCTCTATTTGTTACTTTTTATCATTTTGACACCTCTACTTTCAATTTTTAGCTAATAAAACCTTTATAATGTGACACATGCTGATTCGTGTGCTGATAGAAATTTTAAAATTACATTTTATTCGAGTTCTGGTATTAAAATAATAAAACTATAAGTTGAAGTGTCAAACTAATAAAAAATAATAAATACAAAAAATCATATATGTATTATGCCTTAAATAAATGAGTTAATAAAAACAACTAACAACAACAGCTGTAGCTACACAAAGAAAGTTAACTTCTTCCTCATTGTAAAACCTCAAAGTTAATAATTCCACAACAACTACGGATAAAAATTGTTTACATTTGAGACATTTTTGTTTTTTTTTGTCTCTTGATTGACATAAAAATACGTGTTAAAACTTGTTATCATGACAAAATTTACATGGAAAATAATATTCTTTTTTGTTTTTAGGAAATAAAATAACATTCTTTATGTCTTATAATATATAAAAACTTATATGTTATGATTCAAATCATGACTTTTTTTTTTAATTTAAAAAAAAATTATGATCTTTTTGGACATGTATAAAATTTAGTATCATTGAAACGTAAAAGAAAGAAGACAAGTAGTTATTAAGTGTTAGAAGTTACTACTATTTTAGAAATTCATATTTTTTTTGAGTTATTGCAAAGTAAATTTTACAAATCTAACGTCGGAAATACAACTTGAACTCAAAACTTAATTTCTCAAAAGTAAGGTGTTCATTCCACTTGAACTTGAACTAAGCGTGAAGTGTATTCAAACCATAATGTGAAACAATAAATTTTACTGAATTTGTGTGAAAAAGGTCATTTACTTAGTAAATTGATTAATTATTGTAAAATTTTTCTAAATTTAGGTTCATGGACCATACCATGTGGACTCAACTAGGCTTTGTATAACTAATTATCAAACATGATCCAATTTGAGTCACCTCTGGAAAAAATTGGTGCGTGTGTGGAAAAAAGGTAACATTGTGGAAAGCATGTGCGGCCATAAATCCTTCCACACGTACACGCATACGCACACGCACACGCGCGCCCATGTGAAGCATACCCATTAAAACTGCGTGTCGTTTTCAAAAACAAATTCCCTCGCGCCAATAAATTTGCCGCCCATTCTTCAAAATAAATAATTAAAAAATAGGTCCCCCACTCCAACAACCACCCCAATCCCAACAAGCTTCCCTCTCAAGCTTCCAATTTAAACCTCCCTATCTACCCCTCTTTTCACCAGCAAAAACCCAAAATCTCACCCGCCACGTAATCCAGAATCCCGAAACTACCCTTCCCCAAACTGGCGCGCTCTTCTAGTTCATTCTCCAGCAAGCTTCTGAAAACAATTTCAAATCCCCCGCCCTTCAAACCCTAAATTCAAAAAATTCCCTCTTTATATACAACCACACCCACCACCATCATCTCCATCATCACCATTATCAACGCTACCAAATCTCAAATCGAAAACACCAATTCTCGATCAAAAAATGCCTGCAATCCCAGAAGAGCCCCTCCTCGCTCCGAACCCGGATCGGTTCTGCATGTTCCCGATCCAGTACCCGCAAATCTGGGAAATGTACAAGAAAGCAGAAGCCTCCTTCTGGACTGCTGAAGAAGTCGACCTTTGTCAAGATCTCCGCCACTGGGAGTCCCTCTCTCCCGACGAGAAACACTTCATCTCCCACGTCCTCGCCTTCTTCGCTGCCTCCGATGGTATCGTCCTCGAGAACCTCGCTGGCCGCTTCATGAAGGAGGTGCAGGTCGCTGAAGCACGTGCTTTTTACGGTTTCCAGATTGCCATCGAGAATATTCACTCGGAGATGTATTCTCTTCTCTTGGAGACTTATATTAAAGATTCTAATGAGAAGCATCGGCTTTTTCACGCTATCGAGACCGTTCCTTGTGTCGCGAAGAAAGCTGAGTGGGCTTTAAAGTGGATCGACGGTTCGGAAACGTTTGCTGAGAGGATCGTTGCGTTCGCTTGTGTTGAAGGTATTTTTTTCTCCGGAAGCTTCTGTGCGATATTCTGGCTAAAAAAACGTGGATTGATGCCCGGTTTAACCTTCTCGAACGAGTTAATCTCGCGAGATGAGGGTTTACACTGCGATTTCGCTTGCTTGATTTACAGTCTGTTGAAGAAGAAATTGAGCAAAGAGCGCGTTCAGGGGATCGTGCGTGACGCAGTGGATATTGAGAGGGAGTTTGTATGTGACGCGCTGCCTTGCGCGTTGGTTGGGATGAATGGGGACTTAATGAGTCAGTACATTGAGTTTGTGGCTGATAGGTTGTTGGGTGCACTTGGGTACGAGAAGGTGTACAATGTGGCAAATCCATTTGATTGGATGGAGCTGATCTCATTGCAAGGCAAGACAAATTTTTTTGAGAAAAGAGTTGGAGAGTACCAAAAGGCATCTGTTATGTCTAGTCTCAACGGAAATGGTGACACCCATGTTTTTAAAATGGACGAGGATTTTTAGAATTGTGCTTGCTGTAATGATGTTATAAAAAATTTAGTGGTTGTACTAGTTTAATTTTTTTTTTCTTGAACTGTGAGATGCTTCAAGTTTTTATTTGTTTGTTGAAATGAAATGAAAAAAAAATATATCAATTTCATTAATTGCTAACTTACCCATGATTTGTTTTCTCTTTTTTGAAATGGGTGTTCCTTGTTTTCTTTAAAGTTGCAATTTTTACTTAATTATTGTCGTTAATCTGTGATTTATTGAAATTTAATGGGTAAATGTGAAATTGGTTATAACATTTGTGGGTTAAAAAAGAAAGGAAACATCTTTATGAGTTTCGGCAGTTGTGTCTTCCTTTTATCCACTACTTTTGAATATTGTGCGAAGGGTACCAAACCATTTTCTCGGAAGCAATGGCTAATACTTCAGAGCTACAAAGCTCAGGAATGCTATCTGTAGAACAGTTGCATCATCTTTTTGATCGCTTCTCCCAGCTAATCTCTCAGCCTGGTAATTAAATTGCCTTCTTGATCTCGCATTTTCTTCTCCTTTCCTGCGTTGTGAATTATAATAAGAATTAATTGTTCTTGATTTTAGATGTAAAGAAAAGGATTGCTGATGCAGTGATCGATAAACAGGTGATACTCATTTTTTCTAAGGTGGTTTTGTTTTAGCTGCTGCTTGATTTCCTTCGTCTCACGCTTAATAGGTTTTTCTCAAAATTTATGGACCCCAAAAGTTGACAACTGAAGATTTGAATCCAGTGTAATTTACCAAATTGGTAAAGTGGAGCTTATCATAGATGGACTGGTTAAGCAGTGAATGTAATGTATCCGTTGGTTTTTTTTTTTCGTTATTATTTTATGCAGGAAGCTGTTGCTGTTACCACTGCAATCCAGGAAGGCATATTTTTGGAAATGGGGGTTGGTGAGTCTTTTCTCATCTGGCAACAAATTGGTTTCCATACAAACTGGATATTATTGCTATTTTGTGTTGTTGAAAAAATACACGAGCTTTTGGATTCTATACAAATTTGTTGCATATACTTTGCCTTAAACTTAAAAGCTATCAAGCTAGTTCGGAGAACAATCTTCTTTCGTCCTCTTATTTGCTTGAAATGTAAAATTCTGCAAATTCTGGTGTCTTGTAATCATCTAGAGTGACCTAGCATTTTCCCCTTCTGAGTTGAGATTGATTCAGTGTCATGTTGGTATCTATTCATCATTTTCTTTCCTTTTGGTTGAGTATGATGCTAATATGTCAATTCTATGGATCTTTTTGTTTGTTGCAATTTTATTGTTAGTTATTGGGAACTTACAATACTACACCAGCTTTGAATGTTTATGTATGAGACATTATCTTTAAAATGGGGTGAAGGTCGTTATCTATCCATCATAGTGTATAGGAGCTTAGGATATCAGGATCTGCTTCAAGTTTGATTTGTTTGCTACTTTGTAGAAAGCCTGTACAATCTCACTGTGTCTTTCTTATTGTTTATCTTTTATTTTTCTTTCCTCTATCTTCATTTCAGCACATTGAAATTTAGATATAAAAAGTGATTCATCCTTCTTGCTAAATTGAGAGTTCCAAGTTATGAGACTATGAAGTTTTATATTCAAACAATATTTGTTCACAATGGAAGAGCCCTTTTCTGTTATTTTTAACCATGGGTTAGTTTTTTTCAGATAGTTTTCATAATTTCTTATGAGGCTGCTTTTTGACTATTGCAGATCCAAGTTTTGGTATTTCATGCCTGGGGAAGGTGAATACAGTTTATGAGGCTGATCGGGAACTGATGATTCGGTTTTATAAATTTGTTGCAGAGTAAGGTCTCGTTTTCTATTGTATTTATCCTTTATGTAGTTTCTGAGGCCATTAGTCTTGCCATAGCATTCCAATTGGTCATCTGTACAATTATGCTTTTGCTTAGTTAGCTCTTATGACATTTTGTGGAGGACATCATTTTTGTGGTGTCCCCCTTGTGGATAAAGCCCTTGTATTTCTTCTTGACCTCTGACATTGAGAATCACTTTTCCCATCTCTGATGTAAATGTCATTGATGTTTTACACCTTGCCTGTTTAAAGATGTAAAGACTTGGTGGTGTGCTCTCCTGCTTTACAGTTGTGCGTGCTGTCATATGAGCTTATGTAGCTTCTATTAAGAATCTGGGTGAAGTTTCACTTTTGTTGTCTTCTCAGTTTGCACTTCGGTGTGTAGCACTGAACATTTCAGTTTGATCCTCCACTTCTATTATTTTTCCGAAAGTTTTCATATAATTAGAAAATATATCTTAAAATGTGTAGTTTTCATGAAAATAGAAAATTTTTGGAAGGTATGGAAGACAATTATATGACAATGCATGTGCTCTAAATGATACAAGTTTATTTTACATGTTCTCTTTTATGGGCTTCTGTAAGCATGGGTGAGAACAGAAGCAGGGTTAGGAATTTCCCCGTATTTAACGGGTTTGTAACTCAAGTTGCAGCCAATTGGCATTGCTGTGCAGTGATAATTATTAGCTTATGAGCATATTTATTGCTGGAGATGAATTCCCTGTAACTTATGCTGGGAACCTTAGGCCTTTATCTTCTCAGTCATGGATTTATGAACTTATGTATCACCAATTTTAACACTTGAAAGTTCTTTTCCCACATCATTCAAGTAGAACGCACTGGCATTATTGAACGTGTGATTCCCCTTTCTTTTCCCGGTTGACATGATGTTGCACTTTCAATGCTTGCTTGGTTTAAAAAGAGGCATATGTTTTACGATATACTTATTCTCTCCCTCCTTGCTACTGTACCACTTAATTGGCAAATTTTAAGTATGTGCACTCTCGCACACTTGGCTATTTGTCTGAAATTGATTGCCACTGAGGTTCAGTCTACTTGGGGGTGAAAGTCCTCTTCTCCTTGCATATGAATTGAGAACTTTTTTTTTTTCATTGTTTAAGACGTCGCAGATTCCATTTTCTAATTTTTTGCTGTGAAATCTCAATATTCAATCAAATGACAGTGAAGAGATTGCCTGTGATGAAGCTGAGCTTGGACCAGATGAATTTGCTGAGAAAATGCAAATTCTACAAAAATTACAGGAACAGGTATTTTCATGCTGCATTTTTGTGTAAGGTTGGTTGAAGTATACTGGAAAGGGTTGCATGGTTTTCATTTATTTGTTTTTGTTATTCTCAGCAATTGGAGATGCTAAAGTACATGCGCAAATTTTCCCTGTATGACCAATCCGAAATCCTTGAGGAGGTATGCATGCCTGCCTGTTGTCCTATTTATTCATATGGACACGAGTCAGTAAAAAAGATGCCTACTGTTCATTTGGTGCCTGTATAAAAATGCCGTAAATTCTGTTTAGAAACCTGTTGAATTGTTTGCCTCATGAAGGGCATCTTTGAGTTGGCAGTTCTGTTTTGCCTTTCAGTTGCACCAGCAGATGAAAAATGCAGATTTTATTTGTGAGGCATCAGTTTTGTCACCAGAACAGATTCAGGATATTGTTCAAAGGAGGACATCATCTCTATTTGCGCCCAGGTAGGTCAGAGCCCTTGGTTTAGCATAGCTCAATTTGGTCTGCTATATTATGTATGTTCTTTTTGTTAGCCATTGTTTGTTGTAACAAATACTTACCTTATAGAGGATGAAACTTCTTTTCTGTGACTTAATTTCCCCCTTGAATTTGCTGGTATCCTATCTATTGTTGTATAATTATGGCTTAAAGTACCTTGATCTATATCATCTTCTGCACATATAAAACCATCTCATTTCTTCTCCAGACAACAAACACCAAAGCAATGGGCACAGCTTAGCTTATGCATCTATGCTATATCAATTGATATTTTAGGCCTTAGGTATCTCTTGTCTGGCAGCAGACATATGTATTGTTATGGAAGCAATGGCACCTGAAAAACAGGTTATGCGACTAAAATTTAAGCATCTGAAAGAAGGGTGCTCTGATGCAACTAGCTACTGTCTGTATGCAGAGGTGACAATGCTGAAGCTGAGATGGCCGAGTTGGCTTAAGGTGCCAGATTAAGGTTCTGGTCCAAAAGGGGTCGGTTCAAATCCCAACCTTAACATGCTTATCGTTTTGAATTTTTGTAATTGATTTTATTTGATTTCGTTAAAACACTCATAAAAATTACAATGTAAGGTAACAAAAAAAAAATCTCATCAATTAGTAATGTATATATGAACAATTTAAAATATGGATGGGATACAATTTAGCTGCACTCGAAGTATGCGCAATCATAGATAATATATTACAAAAATGGTAACTTTTTTTTTAATCCCTAATTAGTTCAGCAAAATCTAGTAAAAGGATCACTATCACTCCTATTAGCAAGAGATGGTATCTCAAAATGCCACAGCCTACCCACACTCTTAACCAAATATTTGCTGCACAAGAACTCATTTGCATACTTCCTCTCCACCCTTCTATTCACATCATGCAAGAAAACATGAGTCACACCAGGGCGAGTCCTAGCGCGTGACATCACTGCAGCCGAAAATATTGCCCCCATCCTCCCTGGCGCCTCGGCGAAATACCCACGCGGCGCGTCGATCATGATCACATCCCATTCTTTTTCGTACACCTCATCCGGCAATGTGCTCAATGCTAACTTGCAATCAGTGTTACTTTTCAGGCGTATGTTAGGCCCCATGCATTCTTTCTCTTGCTTGTAAGAGGCAAGAAGCTTGTCTGCCTCATGAAGCTTTGTTGGGTACTTGACGACATGGGCTCGTAGGCTAGGTGCGCGTTGGAGAATTGTGTGGACCCACTTAGGATCCTCTTCAAGGAATAAGGTTTTGCCACGTGGATTAAGAGAGGTCCACATTAGTGAATCATGACCGAGACCAAAGACAAGAAAATTACATGGAGCTAGTGACTGTAGAACATTGAAAGAGACGCTGATTTCCGCGCGAGTTTGCTGTGGAACAACTCGAGATGTGGCATAATGGAGAATGGCTAGTAGCTGTGTAGGGGTGGCTGCGTAGTCTACGGCGTCGGTTGTCGTGTATGCGCCGCTTAAAGAGCATAATAAAGAGCCGGAAGAAGACCAACCCGTAATGCTGCCTGCTATAAGAATAGCAGCCGTGAAGGAAAAAAAAATAACAACAGCAAGAACCCATGGCTTTTCTGATAAAAACTGGCGATGGCTCTTCAACTCTGGGTATATGCTTTGCTGTTTCTTCATTGTTATCTTCAGGTTCTGGATCAGCTTCACAGAATTAATTTCAGACGAAAAGAAAAAAAAAAAAAAAGAAAGACTCACTCTTGCTGGCTCTCTGTGCGCTTATATATATATACACACATAAAGGTATATGCATATATAGCGTTTAAGGTGAAGAAGAAAACAAAGAAAAGTGAAGAAGAAATGATGAGGGTAAAGGGTATCTTTCTTTAAAGAGAAGAGAAAGAGAAAGAGGATGAAGAAAGCAAAAATGGGTAATGATTGAACATCTAATCTAAGGAGGAAATTAATATAAAGGATTGATCTATTTATGGAGTTTTGGAAGTGAAAATCATTCTAATGAAATAAAGGATGAAAGAGGAAATGAAATGGTAAAATATGATTCAAGATTTGTGAAGGGAATTAAATTACAAAGAAATTAATATACTAAAAAAATTGAAGACATGCTTTGTTTTAGGATTAGACTTTGTTAAAGTGGATGATGCATTTGAATGTTGTTGCAACTACGCTACACCTTTCTTTTAATAACATGATCAACTGTTATTTCCACTCAAAACTAATTATGCTATAGATTAACTTAGAAAAGAAGCAAGGACTCTTATTACTTAATATAGCTACATATATAACAAAAAAAAAAGATATTTATTGTTAATTCATAAACAAACATAATTAATATTTGCCAGTGTCCCACTAGTTTAGTAGTAGAGAGCTTGACATCTTTGTAGCAATTGAGAGTTCAAATCCCCTCGCCCCCTTTCTTTTCACTTGTCAAAAAAACATAATTAATATTTTCTTTTTTATTTAAAAAAATAAATTGAAAAAGGTTGAGACAAGGTTTTAATTAATTAATCAGGATCTTAAAGTTGTGATGTGTTGACATTGATTTTGAAAATTCATCCCATACGTCAAAAGCCAAAAGGCATAAAATGTGAACATTGGAGGGAATTGGGAGGATATATATCTATATCATCAAGAATTAAATTGTAATGTTAACGTGCCAGCTAGCTTAGAATTGAAGGGTGGGCTTGCAAGAGAGAGATTCTTCTCCAAACTGGTGTGTCCATTCTGCCTTGTGCAATAGTGTTCGTGTTCACTTTATTCAATCAAAACTTGTAGTGCATATGTTATGGTGGCATGGCTTCTCCACTACTTGTACATCTCAACGGATATTTTCCTTTGATTTTTCTGTCTATTAATTTCCTTTCTCAACAACAGAAATTAAGTATAGTTTTAAGCTTTCACGGTGGATAATGATGGTAAGGAAACTCAAACTCGAAATCTCCACAATAAAAAACCCACCATTAATGACTGTTCAAACCAATTTTTAAATCAGAACATGATAAACACATGGGGCTGCATGTTATTTCCTACCATGAAGTCATGAACTGTGCACTCCTTTGCTAAAGCGAGCATCAAGAACCGTAAAATTAACAATGCTTAGATATGGATCTTGATACTTCAATCGTACATATCCTGATGGCAACTAGCGGAACTATTAGTCTAGTGACAAAATGGACCAGGTGTAAATATAATAATTAAACCAGGTGTCAATACCTAGGTTTATCATGAATATATCATTCAACTATATAGTAATTAAAAATATAATTTTTTTTGAGAAAAAAATATAACATGTTAGAAAATGAAAATATGAATTACAGTATTTCATTGAAACTCAAAAATAAATATTATAATGCTAATTTATGATTTATAAAGTGCTGATTCATAATACCAATTTGGAATTAATTGAAGGGAGTTATTCTCATTTAAGTAATGTTTTGGGTTCCGGTTGTAATATATATAATTACATTAAATTAATTGTTAGAGTATCTTTTATCACATGTGTAGTGGTCAAAGGTGCAAATTAAACTCTCATATTTTACTCTAATTTCACATTCAACCTTATCATTTGTTAGTCAAATTAGAACTTCTTCTTTATAAAATTAGATCATGTTGGACCTTTGACAAGTACAATTAAATCCTATAACTTTTTTTTGAATACAATTAAGTTCTATAAATAAAAAAATTAATTTTAATAGTTAACTACCAAATAAAATTAATAATTATTTTAAAAAATACATAAAATCTAATTATAAAGTTTTTAAACCTATAAAATAATTTTTAAATTTTTCTTGAGTTTTAAAATTTTTTATAATCAAAGTATATACATTTAAAAAAAAATCTATTTTATTCATTAATATAAATAGCAAATTAATAATGATTCCAAAATTTGATTTTAACAATTAACTAAAAAAATTTATTCAACAATTATTGTATAGATTTAAAAATTTAAACTAATAAATAAAATTTAATTTTTTATTCAATTGTTAAAATCAAGCATTACGTCAAATTATCAATTTGCTATTTATATTACCAAATAACATTGGTCTTTTTTTTTTTGAAATGTATATCACTTGATTATAAATTTTTTTTAAATTTAAGAAAAATTTTAAAAAATTATCATGTACATTTAAAACTTTTAATTAGGTTACATATTTTCTTAAAAAAAAATTATCAATTCTATTTGTTAGTTAACTGTTAAAATTATTTTTTTAATATATAATACTTAATTGTAGTAATAAAAGTTATAAGACTTGATCATACTCACTAAAGGTCCAATTTGATCTAATTTTGCAAAAGAGGAAGTTTCAATTTGTCTAAAAAAAATAAAAAGATCCAATGTAAAATTAGAGTAAAATGTAAGGATCCAATTTGTACCTTCGGCCTATTTGTGGACTTACTCAAATTGACTTAAATTAGTAAAAGATTAATAAACTTTAAATAGTAATAATTTAGACTAAAAACTATGAATTTCCAATAACTTAAAACTGATTATGTAGTATTATATATTCAAAATTTTGGAATTTCTCCATATTTCTTAGTTTAGGTAGCAATACATTCTAAGTTAGCGATATGAGATTCAAGATCAGAGATGAAACACTACGAAAGCCTTACATCTATCCACACCACACACATACTTCTTTTTTTTTTGAGAAATTTAATAACCTAAAACACACACACATCGCTAACTTAGAATGTGTGTGTAGCATATATATCATTCCACATTTAACAAAATTGCCATGGTTTAATTAGATGGCGTGTGGTGTCTGTCGGCACGAAAATTGCCCAACTTGTGAGCAGAGGCCCAAGGATGAAGCTCTTAGAAGTAAACTAGACTCAACAAGACCCAATTCAGCTTCCCTCCAAAACCCATCAAGCCCAATCAGGCTATTAGCTTGGCCCATTGATCAGGTGAACCGCCTTAGTAGTAAGGCGTCGCCTTATCATTAAGGTGAATGCCTTAGTATTAAAGCGGCACCTTAGTAGCAGATATTTCAAAAAAATATAACGTTGAGTGTTGTTAGCACGATCTTCAAAAAAATGAAAATTAGTTGCTAACAATATGATCTAGAGGCAGGAATCAAGGACGGGAGAACAGTTGAGAGATAAAGGGAGGAGTGAGGAGAAAGAGGAGGGAGGAAGTGAGTATAAAGAGGAGAGAGAGGGCTCTGTTTAGGGGTTAACAATTTGAAATAAAGAATTACGTAAAAAAAAGATACATAAGGAAAACAAAGGCAGTTGGAGAAGAAAGAAGAGGGAACACTGACAGAAAAGGAAAGGCAGGGCTGAGGAAAAAAGGGCTTGTTGAAGGAGGTTAGCTGAGTGCTGGTTTGCAGATCAATTATAAAGTCTCTGAGGGCCAAAGACATGAACAATATTCTTATGCCAAAAACAGTTGCCTCTATTTCCTTTTAACAAGTTTCATCATTTTTAGTTGAATTATCTTTTAACAAATTTCATCATTTTTAGTTGAATTATTTTTTTTCAAATTTGTCTTTAGTTGTTAATTTCTATGAGGTTTTACTTGTTTAATTTTTTTTATATTTTGTTATTTATGGTTGATGTTTTCAAGTTCTAAAATTAAACAGTTTTGTTGAAATAATCTGTCAGAGTAATAATGCAATGTATATTTAATAAGGCGTCGCCTTATTACAATATGACGTCGCCTTATTATTAAGGCACCACTTTAAGTTTTAAATTTTGGATTTTATTTCTGCTTTAATTAGTTTGTTTAAGTAATTTTGATATTTGTTTAAATTTATTCCCTTGTTAAAGATTTCCAAATTTCTTTTATTATTCATAGACAAACATCTTTTAATTTTGAAATGATTTTATTTAGTTAGTTTATCTACCCTTTTGTCTTTATAAAATATGCTTTTTATTATTTTAGTTATTTAACTAAACATCTTTGTTTATATTTTACATGTTTGGTTCTGTTAATTTACTGTACTTTAGGCATGATCGTATTCCTTTTTTTGTTTTGTTATTTTGATTATCATTATATTGTTCATTTTGAATTTTTGTATGTTTTAGATGTTATTTAAATATATTTTAATTCTTGGTTTGCTTTATTATATTTTATCCTTAAAAATGTTATTTCTATGTTTTAATTAAGTTTTGTTATTTGTTAGTTCCATTCTTATTATATTTATTTTATCTTATTTAAGAATTTAACTTGATGCTTCTTTTCTAGGCTTTTTAATCTTTGTGGAGCTAATTTAATTTGAATTTTAGGATTTTATTTGACATTTTTTAGTTTATAAGTTCTTTGATTTTCTAGTGCTATTTTAT
>CATIWM010144747.1:0-11076 GCA_949671775.1 Mallotus repandus
GGCCGACAACCTATGCTCCATGCTTTAACTACCATGCTATATGCTTCAAAATAGTCACACTTCAAGCTTCTCTATCTGGAAAAATAATTGCGATTTGGTGAGTCGCGACTCAATGAATATAAACATAAATTAAATTCTAAGGGCTAAAACAAACATTTCAACATCTCATAAAATAAATACAAAATTCAAATATTACATATGCATATGCTTTTGTTCCTTTTATTTGCTGTGACCTTGCAAGACAATACTGCACCCGGGTTCAAGTGAAACTAATGACAAGTGACAATTGATTTTACTGGCCAGCATATAACAAATGAATCAAGTGGTATCCTTTGATCATTAATATTTTCCAAGTGATTTGCAAGTATTGGTCAACCTGGTCATAACATCCTCTTAGTCTTTAAGGTTACTCATGTAAACAAGTCAACTAGATTCAATTCATGAAAAATACACATGGTCAAATGGAATGGTTTAAAATGCATATGTTCACATAATATTAATTATGGATGAAAATAGGGATGTTACAGGTATGGCAAGCGTGGTGAAAATGACCAAGAAGCTTGAGGGCAAGAGTGCTTTAAGTGCACTTTCAATTGAAGTTTATAAGATTTAAGACCCAAAAGAAAGGAAACGGGAGAAAAAGTAGGTGATAGCTGTCTAATTAATAAACATGAGCGCATGAGTTAGCTCTACTACAGATTTCGATTTATAAATTTTTTGTTTGTTTGATTATTTATGCAAAGTTGCTGATTTCGGTTCCTTTGTATTGAGGGTGTATTATGTTTGTATATGTAAAACAGAGTCACCAATACATAAATGTATTTTACTTTTTTCGTCAGATTCTTTGATCAAATGTATAATTACATATATATATACAAGTCTAGGAATAGAAAGTCTTCTGTACAGCTCATATTGTTAGAGCTATACAGGCTATAACAGTGTGATTGTCAAAGTAATGCAGTTTGATAATCAAACTATAACATTATAGTTTGTGACACTCCCCCTCAAGCTGGAGCATAGATGTTGATCATGCCCAACTTGTTACAAAGGTAATCGATCTAAATCCCATTAAGAGCTTTTGTAAAGATATCCCCCGATTGTTCTCCAGTCTTCACATATCCTGTAGAAATCAAGTCTTGCTGAATTTTCTCATGAACAAAGTGACAATCAATCTCAATATGTTTGGTTTGCTCATGAAAGACTGGATTAGACACAATATGAATTACAGCTTGGTTGTCACACCATAATTTGGCTGACACACCATAATTTGGCTGACATTGAGACCTTGAGACTTACTTTACTAAGGAGTTGATACGCCCACATTATTTCACATACAGACTGGGCCATATCCCTATATTCAGATTCTACACTTGATCAAGAAACTACATTTTATTTCTTACTTTTCCATGAAAACCAAATTACCTCCAACAAAGACACAATATCCTAAAGAGGATCTTTGATCTTCCTTACATCCTGCCTAATCAGCATCTGAAAAATATTCAATTCTAGTATGACCATGATTGCCATATAGAATGCCACGTCTTGGAGTTCCTTTTAGATAGCCTAAACTTTATTCTACTACCTTTCAGTGATCGACAATTAGAGATGACATATATTGGCTAAACACACTAACTGAATATGCAATATTTGGACGGGTCACCATAAGATAATTCAACTTTCTAACCAATCTTTTGTATCTCTTAGGATCTTCAAACAATTCACCATCGTTTGTAAGCTGTAAATTAGGAACTGTTGGAGTACTAAATGGTTTAGTCCCCAATTTTCCTGTTTCATATAGTAAATCCAATACATACTTTCTTTGAGATAAGAAGATTCCTTTCTTGCTCCTGGTCACTTCAACTCTCAAAAAATATTTCAGCATTCCCAAATCTTTAGTATGAAACTAAGTATGGAGAAACAATTTAAGAGACGAAATCCCTGTAGTGTCACTACTAGTGAACACAATATCATCCACATAGACGACTACTAGAATAATGCCACCATTGGATTTTTTATAAAACATAGAATGATCAAACTTACTCTTTTACATGTTAAACTTCTCAATTGCCTTACTAAACTTGCTAAACTAGGCACAAGGACTTTGTTTTAAGCCATACAAGGACTTATGAAGCCGACAAACTTTCCCATACTCCCCTTGAGCAACAAACTAGGTGGTTGCTCCATATAGATTTCCTCCTGAAGGTTACCATAAAGAAAGGCATTTTTATGTCTAACTGATGCAAATGCCAATGGTGATTAGCTGCCATAGAAATAGAGAGCTTGACAGAAGTAAGCTTAGCAACAGAAGAAAATGTATCAAAATAATCCATTCCATATGTCTGAGCGTATCCTTTAACAACAAGGCGAGCTTTTAATCTGGCAACAGATCCATCAGGATTAACTTTTACTACAAATAACTATTTACATCCAATAGCCTATTTTTATGCAGGTAAATTTTTCAAGGTCCAAGTGCCATTGACATCTAACGCATTAATCTCCTCAATCATTGCATTACGTTAGCCAGAATGTGCTAAAGCCTCATAAACATTTTTAGGGATAGAAAAAGAATCGAGAGAGGCAATAAAAAAAAAATAAGAAGAGGACAAATGGTTATATGAAATAAAAGAAGAAACTGCACAGGTGCATGTGCGTTTACCTTTACGGAGAGCGATGGAAAGATCATCACTTGGAACTAGATCTGATGACGAAGTGTCTGGCTCATCAGGACATAGAGCAGGAGGATCTTGAACGGGTGTAACAACAGTAACAGGAGGTTGTGTCCGATGGGAATATGTTTGTGTGATAGGAGGCTTAATAAGAGCTGAAGGAGGAGCTGCTGAAGGAGGAGTAATAGTATAGACTAGCAAATCATCTTCCTCCCCCTAACTAGTAGGACCTGAACATGAAGAAAATGGTATATGTTCTAAAAATGTAACATCAGATGACATAAGATATCTGTTCAAATCAGGACAATAACACCTATATCCCTCTTGCACATGGGAATAGCCAAGAAAAATACACTTCAAAGATTTTGGATCAAGTTTGGTAACTTGAGGGCGGACATCCCGAACAAAGCAAGTACAACCAAATATCCTAGGTTCAATGGGGAACAATGTCTTATTAGGAAAGAGAATATGAAAAGGAGTCTCACTTGATAGGACCGAGGAAGGCATCCGATTAATTCAAAAACAAGCTGTAGAAATAGCATCAGCCCAGAAATATTTTAGAACCTGCATCTGAAATAATAATGCTTTAGCAGTTTCAAGAAGATGTCTATTTTTTCTTTCAGTAACACCATTCTGAGAAGGTGTGTCTAAACAAGATGTTTGATGAAGAATACCTTGTTTGATCATATAATTTTGAAAAGGTTTTGACAGGTATTCTTTAGCATTATCACTTCTTAAAATTTATACGGGCACACAAAATTGAATTTTAATTTTAACACAAAAGTAGAAAATTTAGAGAACAATTCTGATAAATTTTTCATCAAATATAACCATGTCATTCGAGAATAATCATCAACAAAAGTAACAAAGTATCTAAATTCAGTTTTAGATGTAACTAGACAAGGACCCCAAACATCAGAATGTACTAACTCAAAAGGAGCATTAGCCCGTTTATTGACTCTTGGACTGGAATTGAGATAATGGTGTTTGGCAAACTGACAAGACTCACAATCTAAAAAAGACATGCTAGAAAACTGAGGACACAATTTCTTAAGAATGGGAAAAGAAGGATGACCCAACCGACAATGTGCTTCGAAAGGAGTGACAAATTCGGCACAGGCAACCGACTTTGGCATTTATGTATCAAGAATGTAGAGTCCTCCAATCTTATATCCCTTACCAATAATCTTCTTCGTCATAAGATCATGAAATAAATAATAATCAGGAAAAAATGAAACACAACAATTAAGAGTTTACTGACAGAGAGCAAATTAAAGGATAATTAAGGTAGATTAAGAACAAATGTTAAAGTGAGTGATGATGTAGGATTAATCGTTGCAGATCCAGTAGCATAAAATATAGAACAATCAACCAAAGTAACAAAAGAAGTAGATTTATGTAACTGAAAATTAAAGAATAAACTTGAATTACCTGTCATGTGATCTGTAGCACCAGAGTCAATGACCCATTTTAAAGAGGAGAAAATAAGACAGGTATTGGGTTTACCTGTAGGGACTAGACTAGACTGAGATTTCATTGCTTCTTGAAGCTGAGTCAATTTGGTGTATTCATTGACATATATCAAGACAGATCTTTCAGAGGTATCAAAAGTAGATGCAACATGGGCATATTGAGTTTTTCTATATTGAAGCCTTCGACATTCCCATTTGATATGTCCTGGCTTATAGCAATAGTGGCACACTAATTCCCTCGACTCCGGTCTACGAGTACCAATATTTTTGTCATAGTTGGTAGATCCCATGCTCTTGTTATTACCACTACTCCTATATGGTTGTTTCCCTGATTTAGAAATATTATGATGGCTAACAAGAGTACTGTTAGCTTGAGTGGGTTGAAGAGTTGGATAACTTTCTGTACGGAGAACCCTATTGAAAACATCTTGCAGAGAAGAAATCTTTAAACCAAAAAGAATTTAAGATTTAGCAGTCTCAAATTCAGATGGAAGACTAGCTAAAAAACTCATAACATCCAGCTTCTCCTGCTGAGCTTGTTGTATAGTCACATCAGTACTGAAAGGAAGCAGCATGTTGAGTTCTTCATATATTCTCTTGAAATCTATGAAGTAACTGGTGAGAGATCTATCACCATTGTCTGCCATGTAGAATGTTTTACACACATCATATATACGAGAGATATTCCCTTTTAGAGTACAAAAATTCTAAGTAGTTCATTAATTCTTTAACTGTCCTACAGTGAGTTACCAAGCCAACCACCTCATTGTCAATAGAATTATAGATCTGTAAAAATAATCTAGCATCATCTCTCATCCAAGACAGTTTTGACTCATTTTTAGGAGGATCATCAGTCAAATGACTATCCATAGAAATACTGAGCAAATATAACTCGATAGTTTGACTCCAATCAAGGTAGTTTGTACTATTTAGTTTACGTTCCATAATTTTGGACACAATTGGAGCTATATCAGGAATAACTACAGTCTTTTTCTCAGCCATATTTCACAACAAATCACAAAGCCACAAGATAATTTTTTTTAAAGGCTGTGGGTCCCTCACTTGGGATTTACAAACATATTGTGCACAATAATATAAAGGAGGCTTAGCCTACAAAATTAAAATAATAAATTAATAAGGCGGTCAAACCAGCCAATAAGTGAATAAAATAGGCGGTAAAAAACCTACCGTATAAATAAAGAAAAAAATAAATAAATATGACACCTTTTGTTTAAATATCCTCTTTTTTTTAAAAAAAATGAAGTGATCAAAGATAAAGATCGGGTATGGGAAATAATGGAATCAAAGTAGGATAAAGATCGGGTATGGGGAAATAATTGAATCAAAGTAATAGAGCAGCCCAAATTAAAAGAAAAATGCTCTAAACTTATAGAGAGCAACAATGATGTAATATGTGTCAGAAACTCAACTGACTTGGCTTCTTCTTTTTCTTCTTTGAGATCATATTTTGGACAAACCAGGTAATATCCCAAGCTGAAAATTTGTATAAAGACAGATTTTGGACAGACCCATAAACTCAAAACAGTACGCTCCTCCCTCGGTTGGCGGTATTGGCAGCAAATGATTCTGAAGTGGCGAACCTAATGTTCTCTCCCTCACTCACCCAACAACCCATTATTTTTCAAAGCCCAGAATCCTGCTTTGATACCATGTAAAACAAAGTCACCAATATAGATGGATTTTACTTTTTTCATTATATTCTTTGATCAAATGTATAACCATATATATATATACAAGTATAGGAATAGAAAGTCTTATGTACAGCTCATATAGTCAGAGTTATACAGGTTGTAACAGTCTGATTGTCAAAGCAATGTAGTTTGACAATCAGACTGTAACATTACAGTCTGTGACAGTATACATAACAATACCGAGTGTGAGGGTGAATGTTTGAGTGTAAGGGAGGCCCTAAGTTGGTTGAAGGACAAGAGCTTTCTTAATTTGATTGATGAGATGGATGCACATCATGTGTTCTATAATTTGTCTCAACCAAGTTTTAGTTCATGTTTTGGTTTATTGTTGGACAATTGTTTGGTTTGGGAATCATCAATTCCAAACTTTCTTGTTCAAGTTATGTTTTTTGATTTAATGCAATAATGAAGTTTATTTCCTTTCAAAAAAAAATATCGAGTGCATAACTGGTGTGATCTTGCAATTTTGCCAAAAAAAAAAGAGAGAGAGAGAAAAGGATGGGAAAGGGAAAAACGTTGTTTTTTGCTCATCAATGTAAAACCCTAACTGACGTGGATGTAATGTTTTTCATACGTGTATTAATATTAATGACATGAAAAATAATTTAACATAAGTTATTTTAAAATTAACAAAAGTTAATGCAAGGATGCTAAATTTATAAAAATAAAAGTTCAATGACTCAATTAAAGGTAAAATTTTAGCAAGGACCTATTGAACGAAAGTTGATAAGTTTAAAGACCTAAATATGATTTTATCCTAAGAAATATTAGATTACTTCAATTTAATTAAAAAATATATTTTTTGTTTACTAAAAATATCTTTTTTTTATAAAAATGGTATTGTTATTCAAATTATATGTTATTATTAGCTATATATTGTATTCAACTTCTAAAAATTCAGTATAATATTTTGATAATTTCATATTAATATATTTTCATTAATTTAACAGTTTTAATACAGTAGTAACTTAATAAATTACAATTAATAAAAATATATATTTTTTAAAATTTTTATATGGTAAAATAATAAATTTTAATTATTATTATGATTATATGTAATTAACATAAGCTCCGAGATTAAAATTTACAAAAAAATTATAAATAAAAATATTGATCAAATTATTCATCATAAAAAATATAAATTGTATATAAATAATAATAAATTATAATTTTTCTTATTGAACTTTTTATTAAGTGAGAAGCTAAATAATTTAAACATTTTGTATAAGAAAATAATTTTAGTTTTTTAAATTAAAATTAAAAAACTATTCATATCGGTTTAGGCATAAATTTTGAAAAATATTATAAATCTAATTCTCTAAATTTAAATCCTACAATTAAAAATACTTAAAAAAATTACCATTGGATCATAAATTTAATAGATTATAACCAATATTATTAGGGGATGAATAAATCCAAGATCTTTGAGACCAATAAAATAAAAGACTAAAATATAATTAAGCTTTTGATGGAAGTGAGGGGAAAATGATGGTTTTTTTATGTGAAAATGGCCCGAAATGAAATATTTATATTTATTGGGGGGAGGAGATACGACATGAGATATAGACAGGTCGAAATTGAAATTGCATGTGCAGGCATGAGCTCAATGGGACCCATAATTCAAACAACTTTGCCCTGGAGAACATGCAATAGCTTATAGCATACAGAAGTAGAGTTATCGGATAATTTATTATTTTATTACGAAATTAAAATGGAAGTAAATAAAATTTGAAAAAGTGTGAACAAGGGAGAGTATCGGCCGATTCGGTCAGTTTGACTGTTAAGACCTATAAATTAATCGGTCTGAAAGTTATAAATTTAGTAATCAAAATTGACCGATCTAAGGTATCAAACTGAATGGTCGGTAATTGAAATAATTTGGTTTATCAGTTTGGGCCACTACAGGCCGGATTTTAGAAATTAAAAATCCATACATTGATAAAAAAAAAAAACTATTAAATATAATATAAATAAAATTGGCCCATCTATTTAGACATTAACATTTACAAAAAATATTAGCCTACAAATCAGACAATTAAGGCCTACTCATTCTAATTCTATATAATACAAAGTAACAAAAAATTAATTACAAAATAAATTGGCCTTTACATTATCTATACAAAAATTGTCTGCTGTTTATAAAAGTATAGCAGGCAGTATACAAAAATTTATGTGCATGTAAAATGATAGCTTCGTCCAGAAAGTGAGTATCCAAAATACAAGTCCTTGCAAAGAACATACACAAAAGAAAGGGAAAATGAGGCTTAGAATAGATTAGAAAACAAGACTGAAACTGTGAAACATATAAAATTAAAATGAGGCTCATAATTTATATGTATCAGTCAATCCAAGAATACAATCACATTCGGATAGCTTAGAAAAATTAGCTACCAAAGAAACTTAAGCAAGCACCCTTGTCATAATCAGAATACATAAGGGTGGAAGCTTTCATCATTGCCTCAAAGTTGTGCACCAAATGCATTGCAACAGCTACGTGGGCACCTCAATAAAGAGTCTGCACATCATGTAGGTCACAGAAATAGGCACACAACACATTCAACAGCAGTACACAACTCAATCAAGCAAAGTAGCAAACATAAATAAGCACCTAGCAGCAACAATCAAGCAGAAAAAAAAGTAAAAAAAATTAAGTACTAAAATTTACTGATAATTTATATATGTTAGGATTTGTTTAATGTATTGATCAAGTTAAAGCCTGCAGTTGATGCAAAAGGGCCAATGTCTGTTTGGTCAGGCAATTCTACAAAAAAATAATGAAAGTGTTAGTTAAAATTCATTGTAAATGAAAAAAAAAACATGATATTAAAGAAAATAAAGAAATTATACCTCTTTCAAATTTTTCCAACTCATCAAGAGTCTCTTCAACTGATATAGGTTTCTTAGCCAATCTGAAGTACATATTAATGCCTCAACTATTTTAGGAGTTAGAGAACTCCCGAATGAATCAAGAACACTCCCACTAGTGCTAAAAGCACTTTCAGATGCCACAGTTGATATAGGGACAGCAAGCACATCACGTGCCATATTAGACAGAATAGGAAACCTGTCTGAGTTGATTTTCCACCAACGGAGTACATCAAATGGATCATCTTCCTCCACAATTTCCTCAGATAGATATATTTCTAGTTCAGATTTTTTATTGTAAAAGCTTCAACTAGAATCCATTAAATGCTTTTTGAATTTTGCTTTTAATAGAGACAAAGATTTCCCAGGCACAAGCAGATCAGAAGGGGTAGCAGCATTAGTGGGCTCTTAATTGCTTCCACCAGAAGCAGAACCACACAAGACAGAATACTCATCAAACAAGGCAGAAAAATCAGTTTTCACAATTGTATACAATATCAAGCCTTTATCATCACCATACATTTGCTTGGGTGAGTATTCCATATACTCAAGCTTGTCCCGAGGATCCATAATATTTGTAAGAAATATCAGAGTATTCATTTTCTCTAGGTCACCCCAATATTTTTCAAATTTAGATTGCATTGAAAGTCCCATTGAAACAACAGAGAGATCTTGTGATTTTTGCCACTCTTTCAACATGTATTGCAAGTCAGAGATTTTAGAAAAAAAGGAATTAGCAGTGACATAGAGAGAACCAGAAATCTGCAAAGTCATGTCATAAAAGAGCTTCAACATTTCAACAATTTTCAATGCATATTGCCAATCATTATATTCTGGCAATCTGGTCTAAAGGAACTTTCTTGTTCTTTATACTAATAAAAAGCCCTCTCATACTAATCAAAAGCCCTCTCATACAAACAAGCAGTTTTAAGCATCACATAAGTTGAGTTCCACCTAGTGGGAATATCAAGAAAAAAAGCAGACTCAGACTCAATACCAATAAATTCAGAGATTTCTTTGAACTTTTTAAGTCTTATAGGTGAATTTCTTATGTACCTCACAGCTTCTTTAATTTTTTTAACAGACTTAGAAGATTCTTTCAAGCCATCATTCACAACAAGATTCAATATATGAGCTATAAACCTCATATGTACAAATTTTAATCTAAAACCAGAGCAAGTTCCCCAAGACATGAGCTTCTTTTTCAAAAAATTTAGAGCAATATCATTTGAAGAAGCATTGTCAACAGTTACAGCAAACACATATTTTAATCCCCAATCAAGCAAAAAAAATTTAAGAGCCTTAGCTAAGTACTCTCCCCTATGAGAAGTAACAGGCATAAAAGACAGAATCTTTTTTTGAAGCTTACACTCATTGTCAATAAAGTGGACAGTAACACACATATAGTTGAGTCTTTGAATGGAAGTCCAAGAATCAGTTGTTATGCTTATTCTATAAGACTGGTTTTGTATAAATGATTTAAGCTTCACCCTTTCATCAAGATATATAGAGTAACAGTCTCTAGAAAAGTCCATCTAGATGGAATTTTGAACCTAGGGCAACAAGTTTCAACAAATTTTTTGAAGTCATCACCTTCGACAAATTTGAAAGGCATTCATCAACAATCAACATATGTGCAAGTGCTTTACGGATGGCTTCTTGGTCAAAATTCCATGTGCCTATTACTCCTAACTGTGAATTTTATGCTTCAAAATCATCAGATGTAGGTAGTAGTGTTAAAAGAGACTGCCTGCTGTCTTTACTATGGGGCATTTTAGTGCAAGTCAATATATGATTCCTAAGACTAAATGTGCCATTTCTTTTAGTATCAGCATAAAAAATTTTACCACAATATTTGCACTTGGCAGCAGGGCTCCCTATTTCATCCTTTGTTTTATCAAAATACAACTTGCACTTAGCTCTGGCTTCCATCCCTTTTTTTTTTTGGCAGGCTCAATCTGCTTCTCAGGATTAGTAGTCTGTGTTTTTGGGATTGGCACATTTTGTGCTGCTTCCACCCTCAAAATATCAGTGGCAGGAATACTGTCATTGTCAGGTTCAATCTAACAAAAACAAATTAGATACCAAGACGACAGTATTAGTTAAACTTAGCAAATCACACGAAAAAAATATCCTAAATACATTCATTAACATAGATACCAAAAATATACAAATAATATACCTTTATGCAGAAGACTGAGCCTCAGCCAGAGCGCAACTAGATTCACAGTGAAGAATCAGTGACAGAAAATGGGAATAAGCTTCCACCCTTATTAATTTTGCACTCGAAATTATAGTGTCAGACTCAGAAATCAAATAATGTATACAAAATAAACAAATTCACAAGTTCTGAATCTATTT
>CATIWM010144751.1:0-11962 GCA_949671775.1 Mallotus repandus
AATTTATTTTTATATTCTAGAATTTCCCACAAAAAGCATTATTGAAGTATGTTATGTGAATTAATAAATTGATGTAAATTCTTAAAATGTTTAAAGATCAATGAATTATTTGAGGAAAAAATGTAAATGAATTAAGTCAAAATGTTGGAAAAGATAAGAAGGTGGTAATCATCAACATGCACATTCATTATCATTTACTGCTACTATAAATATAATTAAGGCACCTAAAGGTCAAGTCACTATTGTTTAGGGATATTCTTGACTGACCTATGGTTTTATGGTACTCCACTAAGCATGAAAGTTTCTCTGCTAACTGCTAGCTGTTCAAATAGCATTTCCTATGAAAAATTTTCAATACTATCTTCATCATTAACTTAATTATATTAATTAACTTTTTCTGCAACTACAGGTTTATCTATACACATGTATAGCTATTGGCCATGTTAGAGGCAGCTAAGCCTATGAACATAGGAGGACACTATGAAACCATTATATATATATATATATAACCTAGGACAATTTACTCATTATCTCTGACCAATAGAAAAAAAAATTTACTCATTAATTAGGGGGAAAAAGTAGTTGCTATAGTAATTGAGGGTCTTTGACAAAAAAAAAATAGTAATTGAGAGTACTGTAATGAAATTGTAAATTCTCTACAATTATTGATATTGTTATTATATATCAATTTTTATTCTCTAAAATTATAAAAGTGTTAAAAAAATTTCTTGATAATTTATTTACTGCATTATATATATTATAATTCAAATTAAAAAGTATGTTTAAATAAGAATAAATTGTCAAAATCTAATAATTATTGGTTTAAATTGTTTTTTATTAAATAAGTTAGGTAATATAAATACTGATGAATTATATTTTACTTTAACTTTTTTTAATTTTTATGTTATATTATATGTAAATTTAGTTTATAAATCAATTTACATCTTAAATATAAAATGATAGTAAAATTTTTTGGTCAATCATATAATTTAAGTGGTTTAATTTTTTACTATAAAAATGAGAGTAGAAAGAACAAAAATTCAGACTTTACTTTTTACATCTAGATATTCACATATTTTATCATGTGATTTATTTGACGAACAAAAAAAAAAAAATTATTTATTGACTTTATTTTTATTTTAATGAAGGGAAATTCTAGATCAAGGGCTCTTCTTGGGAAGCAAATGGATAAACACCAAATACTTGAACTTTTCCATTTGCATATAATTTTCATTGTCATAGCCACAACATATTAATAAGTACATTAAATGAGAGGATGAGTATGGCCTAACAATTTAACTTATATTAACAATAATATCCTTTTATTTTAATTTAAGGAATTACACATAACATTGTGGTTTGGTTTGTCCAAAAAATAATGTGAATTTGATTAAACATATGCATTATTGATTTATTAGAATGAAATTAAACAAATTTAAAAGCCATTTAACCATCAGAAACAGCCATTAACATTTAACACAGAGTAACATTATCAACAAGAAAATGCCATGCTTTATTCCTTTTCCTCTTCCCATCTTAATCATCAGTCATCACTTCTCTATCTTAATGGGGATGTTTGACCAACAAAATAGATACTAAATAATACAAAAAGAAAATCTCATTATCACCAACCATGAACAAAATTTAAACCTCAACCAATCCAAAAAAGAAACCCACAATTGGCTTTTTCCTCCCTCCTCTAATAAAACATGTTAATTTAGTGTATTTAATTGAAAAAAAAATAATTTGAAATATGATAAATTTTTTCTTAATCCGAATGTGATATATTAAATAGTCAAATTTATGATATGTACTCAAATATTTTAACGTGAGTATATATATAGATATTTGTTACAAAGTATATATATATATATATTACAAATTTGACCATTCACTGTGATCCATTCAGAATAAATAAGAATTTTTTTACTAAATATATAAGTCGAAAAGAGTAATACATTTCAAATTGAATTTAATTTAAGATTGCTTTGATAAAATATTTATTTTATTATTGAAAAATAAACTAGAGATAAAGATTAATATATGTGAATCAAATAATTTTTTTAAAAAAATCTGCTAAGTAAATTAAGATTTCATTAGTTTTGTTAAATCATAACACCAAATTTAAACTCCAAAGAAAGGGTCAAAAAAAAAAAAAAGAATTCAAAAAGTGAAAAAAGAGGTCATTAGAAGAGTTTAATGTAATACTTGACCAAAAAAAAGAAGAGTTCAATGTAATAGCTGATAACAAGTCATGTTCATAACAGCAAATGAAAGAGAAAATCCCAATAAGACCTTATATATATATATATATATACACACACAGCATTTTCCACTTCATTGCCTTCTCTTTTACTGTAATGTAATGGCATTGGCAATGGTAATGGATTGTGTAATGTAAGGCATGTAAAAGAAAAAAAAAAAAAAAACAAAAGCTCATCACCTACCACTGATAACTCCATCCCTTCTTCTCTGTTATTATCTCTTTCTCTTCCCCACCACTCCACAACAACAACAAAAAGAAAAATAAAAATCACAATTTTCCATGTCCTTCTTCTCCTTCTTCTTCATTTTGCCACAACCAACTACATCAACAAAGACAATTGCCATTACAACTATAAAGCCTTTTTCTTTTTCTTGTCATTTTTGGCTTTGGGTTCACAGAAAGCTCCATCCCATCTTAGATTTACACTCACATTTGCCCTCCACTGTAATTAAAAATAAAAATATACTCCTTTTGGCTATTTAGTTCCATTTTTTTGACAGTTGGGTTGATTTGAGTTTCTTGGACATGGGTTCTTTCTGACATTGGTTTTTTTGGGAATTTTTGTCTGAGATCTGGATTCTAAGTGGTGGCTATGGTTAAAAGGTTTCAAAGATCTAGACTTTGAAGGCTCTTCTTGTTAACCTCATTACAGGGAGGTAAGAGAATGAGCACTTGCTTTCTTTGTTTTATTATATTTTTTCTTGCATTTACTGATATGGGTGAAAATCAGTTCTATGTTAAAGTGATAATCTAGTTGCTATGGCTTTTTGGATAGTCTAATTGCATTGTGGTATTTGATCTGTTGATTTTTTTCATTGAACTGCTTAAACTAATTGTTGAACATCTCTTTATACTGTAATGCTGCTACTGCTTTTAACATGTTCTCTAGCAAGTTTGGCTATCTTTAGCGTGGAATTGTTGGGTATATGGTCCCATTGGAGTGTGCAAATGTTGGGATTAGAAAAAAGATTCCATATTTGTCATCTAAATGATGTAGTAATACAGTTTGATGCAATTTTTGTATATCTCATGTCAATGATGCAGGCTTGGACATCTTAAAAATAAGAAATGGCCAGTGATCTCACCACAGAAATGTCCAAGAAAACTGCCATTTTTGGTCTCAAGGTGTGGGAAGTAATTGGAATTGTTGTGTTATTATTTATCATAATTATCCTGTCTGTGTTGTCATATTACATGACTTCGCGGAAGAAGTCAAGAAGAGATCGAAATAGGCTTCCCCTCAGCCAAATCCCAGCTGTTTCAAAGGAAATTAAGGAAGTTCGTGTGGAACAAATATCCACAAATGAATTTGTGCCGCGTGAGGGGATTCTTCTCACAATTCATGATAAGCATAGTGACAAAGAATCAGATAAGGTCATGGTCCATCTGGGCATGGGAAAGGTGAAGAATGGAGACAATAGCAGTCAGTCAGGTTCTTTTCATCACTTAGAGAAAGATTGTGGATCACAATCAGGTGAAGAAGGGAGTTCCGGCACAGTAACGATATATAAACCTTCTTCTTCTTCATATCCTATTACTGCTCCTTCTCCTCTATGCGGCCTGCCTGAATTCTCTCACCTAGGCTGGGGTCACTGGTTTACTTTGAGAGATCTTGAGCTGGCAACCAACAGGTTTTCGAAGGAAAATGTCCTTGGGGAGGGTGGATATGGAGTTGTTTATCGGGGACACTTGATCAATGGCACTCCTGTGGCAGTGAAAAAGATCCTGAACAACGTGTGAGTTCAAGATGTGTATTTTCAATATATTTTATCTTTCCTTTTCCTTTTTAAATGGTTTGTTCTTCTTTGTCTATCAAGTTCTTTACCAATTATACTTTTAACTATTATCTTTAGGGGCCAAGCGGAGAAAGAATTTAGAGTAGAAGTTGAAGCCATTGGCCATGTCCGCCACAAAAACTTGGTACGCCTCCTGGGATATTGCATAGAAGGAACTCACAGGTACCTTTTTCTTTTTAAAAAAAATGTCACTTAGAAAATATATTGTAATCTGGATTATAGTTAAGGTTGGCTCAACTTGCCTGGCTATGCCGCAGATGCTACTATTAATCTTATTCTTATCATATGGTCTCATTTGTGATGATGATTACAGGATGCTGGTTTATGAATATGTCAACAATGGAAATTTGGAACAATGGCTTCATGGAGCTATGCGTCAGCATGGATATCTTACTTGGGAGGCGCGCATGAAGGTTCTCCTTGGTACAGCTAAGGCGTAAGTCATCTACTTGTGTCTCTTCTGAGAATTCTTGTTCCCATGTCACCATGTGACTCAATATGTTTCTTGCAGCCTTGCCTATTTACATGAGGCCATTGAACCAAAAGTGGTGCACCGCGACATTAAGTCCAGCAATATATTGATAGATGATGACTTTAATGCCAAAGTTTCTGATTTTGGATTGGCCAAGTTACTTGGATCTGGAAAAAGCCATGTCACTACTCGTGTTATGGGAACATTTGGGTAAGTATTTTTGCGTCAATTTCTTGATAGTGCAGATTTGCTCTTTGTTCAATGCATCTCACACTTAGGTAGATTAATAATCACATTTGAATCCATCACAAATATGATCTGGCAGATATGTGGCTCCCGAATATGCAAATACTGGTCTTTTGAATGAAAAGAGTGATGTTTATAGCTTTGGGGTTTTGCTCTTGGAAGCTATCACTGGAAGAGATCCTGTAGACTATGGTCGTCCTTCCCATGAGGTATGCAATAATATCAAACTTGTATGAAGTTGTTTGCATTATTAAAAATGCATATGCTAAACTTTAAGCAGCGGCAATTATCTAAAAACAACTAGAATTTACTCTTAAATATTTATATGCTGCTTTGTAATTGTTAGTTAAACATTTTCTGGTTTCGATCTTGTGGCATTCATCAGGACTTGAGATTGTTTTGGACTAGCGTAATCGACTTTTGTTGGTTATTGCCTTGTGATCGACCTCATTTATGTGTTTGTTATTTTGAGGAGACTGAGTGGCATTTTTTTGCTTTTCTTGATAGATGGGATAAAGTGCCCGAGCCAAGACCTTAGAATAACCTCTTATAGTTTGCTCTTTTATGACGCCTGAAGTTCATTTAGAAATAATAGTGTTAACTGGTGCTTGGACAAATTAATGGAAGGGTTAATTGAGTGAGTCAACTGAACTGCAAATTACTTTCAAAGCTGAGGATTAGAGCTGCCTCTCTAGAGAATTTATTGACATTATGCTTTAGATATAACTGAACAAACAATATTCAATACCATCAAAAGTTGAACTTCTGCGCATTTTGATCAGAGTCTCTCTGGAGGGTTGTTAATCATGAAATTGTCTTGTCTGCAGGTGAATCTTGTCGATTGGCTTAAAATGATGGTTGGAGGCAGGCGGTCTGAAGAAGTTGTGGATCCAAACATTGATGTGAGACCATCAACAAGAGCTCTAAAACGTGCCCTTTTGACTGCCTTGAGGTGTGTTGATCCCGATTCTGAAAAAAGACCTAAGATGGGCCAGGTTGTTCGAATGCTTGAATCTGAGGAATATCCTATTCCAAGAGAGGTTAGTTTCAGAATATAGCACAAAAGAGGCTTCTGATACAAATCATACTTTGGCTTTGCAACTCAAACTCATTCAGGAACACATAGAACGTATCTGTTTTGTATTGTATGACTTGACTGAAGCTTTCATTTCTTACTTCATGGTGTTCTGATGCACCAAATCATACCTTCATAATCATTTCCTTGTGAGATCAGTCTTCGAGCTTGTTTGTTTCCTAGAGACTTTCAGCTGAAATTTGAGTTGAACTTGTAATGTTTCAGGATCGTAGACATCGAAGGACGCATGGTGGTAGCATGGAGGTTGAATCTCAGAAAGAGAATTCTGATACTGATCGCAGTGATTATCCAGGTTCAAGATCAGAGAGCAGGCGAACATAATGAAACAATGGTGTTTAGGGGACTTCAGGACTTCATCATAAACAGAGGGGGGACAATTCTTACAAAATTTTTTCACTCTTTAAATTCCTGGGCTTGCCTCATTATAAGCTGTCGATATAACTAGGACATGGGAAGGGGTAGGAAGAGATATGATATTTTTTTTTTATACTTTTTTTCCTTTTAATTTTTAAGTTCTGGTGCATGTAGATGAAGAATGATTTGCTTTTGAATGGAATTGGTGTTGTGAAGGACCCATGTCATAGGGGGTGTGTACAGAATTGGTTTAGCCTTTTCAAGATTGTATGATGTTTGGACCAACAAAAGAGGCTCCCACAAATTTTATTTCTGCTTTCAAGGTGGAATCTTTTTATGATGGAGCCACTTTCTTTAACCTTTACCTTATCCTGTCATTATCTGAACTTTCTGCTTCGCCTAAATACAAAACTTGCTGCATTAACATAAAAACTTTGCAATCTATCAAAATGGCCAATCTCCTATCTCTTTTATTCAGAGATATACGTCAGAAACAAAAAGGATCATAAGATTGGCTATCTGGAGAATCCTTTCTTCACCTTTCAAATAGCCAGAAATAAAATTTGGCAGATACAGGTTGTAAATAATTGGTCCTGGTAGGATATGCCAGAGAAAGAGTGGTCTAGTGGCTATTTATTTTCCAAAGATCATTAGATGTGGAGTTTGAATGTTACTGCATTAATGAAATTCTGCTGCTATTAATGGAAAATATGATTCCTCAAATACAAACCAATTGTTGTACACTCCCTTGATCTTACCAACATATATATCCTCCGAGTACAAGCTAATAACGATCCTCTGGCTGGGCTTTGGAAGTTACATTATTTCAGCAAAACAGAAGGCAAAAAACAAAAATTCAACTTATTTCTGGGAGCTGGGAGTTGGTGGAATGTCATGCTTTTAATAAAAACAAGCCATTAAGCTATGGCAACATCATAACTCTGTTGTTCGCAGTGACAAGTGGAATGCATCATCCTTCCGTAACTATGTGAATGAGCTTATGAACTTCTATCCTTCACGGCTGTTTGGTTTTTAGTTCGGTTACGGCCTTGACTAAGAGTTCAATACCAATATTGTTTGTGTCACCCTTCTTTGTAACTTCATCAATCTTTCCTTGTCTTTGCTTGCTTGTTTGTTTTCCACTTGTTTCAATTTTCTTTTACAACATCATGCAATGGACCTAATTACACGTGGATTTTAGTTGTCAATGAGCTGGTGTCTCCTCACCTTTCAAAGAGTTCGTACAGTATATTATAGTACAAGTCTATGCTTCGGAGTCTTGAGGCTCTGAGCCTTGACCTTAATTTCGCTAAACTTCCATTCAGAAAATCCGACATTCTTTCACTCACAATGTGCAGACTAATTGTTTATAGTTAATTCCATGCAGTTCTAATGTCAAACAAGCAATTCAATTGTCAAAGTTCTCATGCAACATATGTTTAAAAACCATGAAAGTCTAAAAACCCGGAACCAATTCCCAGCAGCGAACGCCAAGGCCCCAGAAGTCAATAGTTTTAATATAGTCAACAGAGAGAATCCATCATGTCAAACCAAAAGATTTAGTAGCCAGGAGAAAATGGTAAAGAATGAATCATAATTTCATTGTCAAACAAATGAGATAATGTCTGCAGCCGACTCTTTTTCATTCCTATTTTCCTTTAAGCAATATGGTAAAGCATCAAGGCAGCAGCTCCTATCTACTAGCATTCTCAAGACTCAAGACCGCATATATTCTTATATGGGGTAAAAATACACATACAAAAATAAAAGGAAAGAAAATGAAGGCAAAACCAAGCAAATAATAAAGATTTTTTGGGTTCATGAGAAGCTGCAAAGGACAAGCCAATTATTGAATACTTATAATCAAGCGATTTCATGCTTGAGGCTTCTCCCATTTGAGGGGCTTCACCACTTCCCATGTAAAGTCAGTGTCATCTCTTCCAAAGTGACCATAGGCAGCTGTCTTCAAGAACCTACCATTGCCACCCCTCCTGAGATCCAGGTTAATGGAAATCATACCGGGCCTGAAATCAAAGTTTTCCTTCACGATCTTAAGAATCTCCTTGTCTGGGATCTTTCCAGTGCCATAACTATCAACAAACACTGACAATGGCTCTGGCACACCAATAGCATAAGAGACCTGAACAATGCACCGACGAGCAAGCCCACTGGCAACAATGCTCTTGGCTGCCTGCCTAACAATGTAGGCTCCACTCCTGTCAACCTTGGTGGGATCCTTCCCAGAGAAAGCACCACCACCGTGAGCTCCCCAACCACCGTAGGTGTCAATAATAATTTTGCGACCAGTGAGTCCAGCATCACCATGTGGGCCACCAATGACAAACCTTCCTGATGGGTTAAGATGGAAGATGGTCTTCTCGTCAAGGTACTTCTCAGGGATCACAGGCTTAATAACGTGCTCTTTAAGGTCAGCGGCAATCTCATCATTAGTTACAGTTTCATCATGTTGTGTGGAAATGAGAACGGTGTGTACACGAACTGGAACCATAGCGCCATTGTCATTGTAGTACTCAACGGTGACTTGGGTTTTTCCATCAGGTCTCAACCAAGGGCAGGTGCCATTCTTACGAACTTCAGTGAGGCGTGCACCAAGCTTGGTTGCAAGAACATGGCTGAGGGGCATAAGCTCGGGAGTTTCATCAGTGGCATAGCCAAACATGTGACCTTGGTCACCAGCACCAATCTCCTCAGGGCGCTTGGTAAGATGGCCGTGGACACCCTGGGCAATATCAGGGCTCTGCTGCTCAATGTTAACTAAGACCTTGCACTTGTCAGCATCAAGACCAACATCATCAGAGATGAATCCAATTCCACGGCATGTGTCACGAACAATCTTCTCATAGTCAACATTGGCTTTGGTTGTGATCTCACCGAAGACCATGACCATGTTGGTCTTGGTGCAAGTCTCACAGGCAACCTTGCTGTCAGGATCTTGCTCAAGGCAGGCATCCAAAATGGCATCTGAAACCTGATCACACAGCTTGTCGGGATGGCCCTCATTCACAGATTCAGAAGTGAATAGAAAGGTCTCCATTCTTGCAACTGCAAATGCACGAAATGAATGTCAGCAACTTTAAGCAATGATGCCTAAGCAATTGGATAAGCAAGAAGCCTAAAAAAATTGGATAAGCAAAGTATATCCAAAAATATAATAATACAAGTATCTATATGTAAAATGAGACCCCAAATCAAGCACAACTTAACATAATATTTAATCTACAAGATCTAGTGATGTTAAAGGATTCTATACAGCTACACTTGAAGTATTCATCTTTCAGCATCTGGCCATGAGCACAGAAGGAGAAATGGTACTAGACAGTCAAAAATTAGTATCAGATCTATCAGCTTGAACTACAAAGTCATCAGGTTCTGAATCAATTCGGATCTTAAGAACACTGGACTTTCATTTTCAATATTTGTCTAAAATCCTCAAAGCAATTTGCTTCTTAGAAACACTTCAGCCATAAATATATATAAAAAAAGCATGGATCTACTCAGCCACCCGAATTCCCATGCAAATAATAGCTCAAATAAATCCAACAACAATCAGCACTTGCTAAAAAAAAAAGGTTTTATACAGTTGCACTTACAAAAAAAGCACGCCAAAATGCAAACATACTAACAAAAAAAACAAAGGTTTACTACCGTAAATCACAATAAAAACAAAAACCCATTATCTCAAGTCCTCAGATCGACCAAACAAACACCAAAAAAAAAAAAACATAACTATTCAACCTTCGAACTGGTGCTCTCAATTAGGATAAAGCGTGAATCTTTAACAAAACAAAGGCTCAAAAATGACACAATAAAGCAATTAACTAGAACATATGCGCAAAGAAATGCACCTGGAAATGAAAACCGACGAGAGAATAGATCTGGGTATTTGATTTGAGGGGGAAAGATCCAACCTTTTAATGAGTTCCTTAGCTGCTAAAGAACTCTTGGCGACTCTTAAAGGCCGCTCTAAACTCCTTATTTATAGACAAAATTTGCTCTTTTTTGATAATTTTTTTTTAAAAATTTTTTTACCATATTATTCAGTGTTGTTGGGCCCACATGAAAATCAATAATGTAAATGTAAGAAATCCTGGCCGCTGGATGTCACAAGTTGACGGTGGTGATTAATTAGAGTCGGTGGCGGAAAACGATGGTGAAGTCAGCCACCGGACTACCGGAACAGCCCGTGGGTCTTGGATTTTCACCTACCCCAAAACCAAACCCATATTCACCAACCTTGGATGTTGCCTTTACTTGTTAAAATACTCCATGGGTGGCTTTGACCCACTTGCAATTTGGTCCAAGATGAAGTTGGTGGCCTTTGTTATTGACCACCAATACCAATTATTTTTTTCTCTAATCTTAATAAAAATATGTTTTTCATGCTTATATTGGACAATTAATCTAATTAAAAAATACACATAACTTATATAATTTAAATATAAAAAATTTCACTTTAAATTAATCTTAATATCAATGAGAAATATGATACTTGGTGTAGTGGTCAAACTTCTGTGACATCATTCGAGATTGAATTCAATTTTTGACCTTAATGAGAAAGTAATTTATTTGAGATAATCTAATATGAATTTTTTATGATATTTTTGTAAAAAATATAAATAAGTATAGTAATACATCAATAATTAGACAAAATTATTTTTGAATGCTTTGAACTTTCAATTAAGCCCATGAATTGGCTATTTTTCAACTTCTTTGAAATTTTATTAATTCCATTCAAAATAACTTTGTATGTGATGGTAGATCTCAGCTTTTGACACAAAATATTATAGAAGTAATGTATGCGTTGAGCGTGCATAAATAATATAATAATTGAGGCTTATGTGTGTCCATGTCACAATTTTTTTTTTCTTGGGTCAAGAATCAAGATCCATACATACTATGAGATTTCACCAATTCATTTATTAAACTCTATGATATGATTAGCCACAGTCATAATAGCAATAAAATGGTAAATAAGAGAAGTCTAATCTGGCTTTGCCGACACTTCTTATACAGTGATAGAACATGGTATATTAATAATGATAATATAGTTTTGATGTCCAGCCAAAAGCTAGCTTAGCTTTGAAACGCGTAGAGCCAGAAACTGGCTGCACATGGCAAAAAATACCATGTTCCTGGATGGATCCACATCTACCCTTTACCTTAAAATAAAATATAATTGCTAAAATTAGAAAGCGCAAGAAAGGTGCCACCACAGATTTTATTACATTAATAAACAAAAAAATCTGGTCACTTATAATTTATATATCTCAAGACTTCCAATTGCAAGATTCATGCAAGTTTCAGCATCTAACTCATATTCAAGTTCTCTCGATTTTACTGCCATGTATTGAATTGAAAAAAATGTATAAAAAGTTACCTAAAACTTAAATTTTTAAGCACAAACCATAGAGCCAAAAGACCCTATATGAACAATGAAGATAAACTAAAGAATATTGATGTAGCGGAAGGTAGTTAATTGTAAAAATCGTTGATTCTAAGGAATACCGATTTGCAACCTTCAAACCCCTATTGATTCTATCGAATTCTAGAAAATTTGGGAAAAATAAAGTCTATAATTTTATTAGAAATCAAAGCCGTCCAAAACAAGGTGTAAAATAAGCTTAAATACCAAAAGTAAACCCTAAATAAACTCCTAATAAAAATAGGTAAAATTACTAAAATAGAAAAATAGTAATTCGAAGGCCCAAACA
>CATIWM010144772.1:0-11584 GCA_949671775.1 Mallotus repandus
ATACATGTGAAAGGTTATATTCATGTTTGTAAAGGCATGTGTTTTGCTTGACTAAACTTTGTATAAGTTTAAAAGTAATTCAGCTTTGATATTTCAAGTCAATTACAATTTGAATTTTAAATACTTATTATGCTGATTTGAGATACTTATTATAATTGGTTTAAACAAATTATTTTCTGCTTGGGATATCTATTCATTGAGTATTTTTATACTCATTTTACTCTGTTTTACAAACTTTTCAGATAACAGGGCTTTATAGTGGGTGGTTTGAGCTGAGAGAGGGTATTTAGAAGATCAGATTAAGGTTGGCCAACATCCTCGTTAGAGCAGCCTAGTATTTTTGTTTCTTAATTATGTTTGTATAAGTATTGTAAAAGGATATGTTTTGAAGTCAAATAGTGGTGGCTAGGCTTTGTGTAAAGCACTTATGTATAAAAGTGATTTATATTGCTTATTAATATTTACTCTACCATGTCTTTGATTTGCAAAGATTTATATAAATCTAGTTATAAAAATGTGATTTTCCTATTTACCTAATAATCTTATATTATAGTTATCAATCATAAATTTATCAAATTACAAGGAGGTTTTATCATTTTCAATTACATAATTACCTCAAGCTTATTTTAATTCTTTTAACTAATATAATTATAATTAATATATAGTTTGCTTAAATTAAATCCATGTTGAATGGTTGGCTTTAAACATCCATCTCGGGCTACGTGAGACGAGGTGTGACAGCCGTTTTTGACTTAATTCAATATATGAGGCTAACGTAGTTAAATGAGTCCGACGGTGTTAGCCTCATATATTGAATTAAGTCAAAAACAACGACAAACACAGGACACAAATTGTCAAAAAAAATGAAACACATACTTAAAATTACAAAACCTTGAAACCACATGGTGGTTTTTCGTACTTTTCCCTTAATTATTTTTAGTTGGGTTACACAATGTTGTGGACTCATTTAATGACTTTAGCCTTATATACTGGAAATTGTTAAAGCCTCATATATTGGAAATTGTTAAAAGGCGACAAACACATAACCCAAATTGTCAAAATCGTGAAACCATAGGTGGTTTTCTGTACTTTTCCCAATGTGTTATTGCATATATAATTATATTATTGATGAAATGCCATAAATGATGATAAATTGACATTTGACAATTATTATAACTTAAGAATTCACCTAAAGGTAAATTATTATTCTATGATTATTGAATATTATTGAGGTATATTATTGTGTTTTGGTTGAATACGTTTGATCATCCAAAGATGATAATGTGTTAATTAAAATGTGATAATTGCCCATTACTTATATAAATGGTATTTCAAGTGTGTCTTAGTATCTACCCAAAGTAGAACTACTTTGTTGTTTTATTGAATCTATAGTGATTGTAAGCATTTTATTACATTTTTCAACTGTTGCAAATCATTCACATGTATCATTTGTTACTATATTTAACAGTATAATTTCTCTGAATGGCATGAGCAAGTTGATTTCTACTTAGACTTTGTGGATCTTAACTTAGTATTATTAGAAGATACCCTACTTCTATTACTTATTCAAGTAGTGAGGCTAAGAAGTTGCACTTTAAGGCATGCAAACACATTAATAGATTATGCCTAACATTCTTGTGAATGATAATTATCAACAACATTAAGTCTACCATTCCACAAATAGAAAATGTTAAAAAAATTTCTTATATTTGTAGAAGAATGTTTTTGTTTTACTGACAAATCTCTTGTTGGTACATTAATGGCAAAGCTCATGACCATGAAGTATAATGAGTCAAAAGACATACAAGATCATATCATCGAAATGACTAATATCACAGCAAGACTGAAGTCTTTAGGGTTAGTAGTGGATGATTCTTTCTTAGTGCAATTTATTTTAAACTCACTTTCTTCTGAATATAGGCCTTTTCAAATTAGCTATAACACTATAAGGGATATGTACAATGTTCATGAATTGGTTGGTACGCATGTTCAAGGGGAAATAAGATAAAAGAATTAAACAAATCACACTATTAATCTTGTAGGTCAAGGATCATAAAAATGAATGAAAGTGAAAGCTAACAATTTTAAGAAAACCAAAAGGCTTGCGAATGTTTCTCAGGTAGAAGAGAAGGAGCGAAAGATTGATAGATGTCACTTTTACAAGAAAGAATGACATTATCAATAAGATTGCTTGGAACACAAGGTTTAGTTTAAAAATAAAGGTATCTTTCATTATACTTCTCCAATTTTAATAAATTTTTGAATCAAACTTAGTTGAAATTCCTAATAATACTTGGTGGCTTGATTTTGGTGCTATTATTCATATGGACAATATGATGCAATGATTCATTACGATTTGAACCATAAACCCAATAAGTGATTTTCTATTTACGGAGAATTGCATGAAGGCATATGAACTTATCATTTAATCTTGATTAGTGGCTATCAATTAGACTTAATTATCAGAGACTATTTATATACCTTCAATAAGTGGAAACCTTTTTTCAGTTTCTAGACTAGAAGTTTATGGTTTTAATGGCAAATTTGAATATAATAGTTTTATTTTTTTTTAATAATTCTAGATTTACTAGTTCCAATTTTCTTATTGATTTTTTATACAAACTAAAACTTGATAATATTTTTATTGAATCCTTGGTTACCATAAATAGCATTATTGAACTTTAAACATAGCATAAACATTTAGGTCATATATCTAATGAAAGGTTACAAAGATTAGTAAATAATTAAATTCTTTCATTAGATTTACAGATATCGGTATCTGTGTGGATTACGTTAAGGATAAGCAAACCAAACATTCTAAGAAAAAAGTCACAAGAAGCACTCAGCTTCTTAAAATTATATACACTGATATTTGTGAACTTTTTAACACTCCAACTATTAATGGAGAAAGATATTTTATCACCTTTATTGATGATTATTCAAGTTTGATTATATTCATTTGCTTTATGAAAAGTTTCAATCAGTAAATGCTCTTAAGTTATACATAAAGGTGGTTGAGAGGAAATCAAATAAAAAGTTAAAAATTATGAGATCTGATAGATGTGGTGAATTTTATGGGAAATATGATAAGTTTGAAATTTTTGACGATCCAAACACCTAAGGGCAATGATAAGAGTGAAAAATATTATATTTTAAGTGCTAATTTATTAGGTTTTAGGTGCCTACAGTCTAGGTTAGTACTAAATATTAACATGTTTTAGTTAAAAAGTATTGATTTTAGATTCTTAGAAGTATTAGTAATTTAATTATGTTTTTGGGTAATTTTTATTTATTTTTTATGTTTTTATTTGTTTTAGTGCTAGATGCGCTCGATGTGGAGTTGATGTATAAGGTGCTAAGGCAAGGACTTGAAGAGTAAAGCTCAAATATTCATGAAAGTGAATAGGGGCACACTTTCTAAGATGAAGCACTAATCATGACCATGTGCCTATGGACTCACAACCATGCCTGAGTCCCACTATAAAATCCTATAGAGAAGCCAATCAGGCATGCCCATATGCATGGAGTGACACAACCATACCTAGTTCGAAGAAAAGTGATCTATGCACACATAACCATGCCTGAGACCATCCGATTTAAAAGATTACATTTGATACGGTCTGTGCATATTCACACCCAACCATATGCCTTAGAGTTGATTTTAAAGGAAAGTTTATTTTAGGATTTTTGGAAGGAATGATAAAAATAGTCTTATTTTGCCTCTTTGAGAGAGGTTGGCAAGTTTTAGTTTTAGCTTTTCTTCATCAAATAAAATAATTTAGTTGTGATATTTTTATTTCTACCACTCAAGGGATTGAATCAATTTTGGACCAAGAGTGAAAGATTCAAGTGCTAAGACTTCAAACATCATTTTGAATAAGAGGAATCAAAAGGAATTTTTCTTCTTTTTGTTCTTAATTTTTATATCATGATGAATATATTTGAATCTCTTATTTTTATATCATCTTCTTTTACAATCTCTATGATTAGGTAAATTATTTAGTTAGGGTTTTTAGACAACACTCACATTAACTTAAATTGTTTAAATTCTTGATTAAAATATTCTTATTCCTTAATTGTTATTGAACTTAATGCTTACTTTGGACTGATCACCCATTGAATTGATTTAGACAATAAGGTTAGATTGAGAGATTAATTCTATTAAGAGTAAAATAACAATCTATTATTTAATTAAATTAGTTGAGAGACAATTTAGTTGTTAATATTCCTTTAAAAAGCTTTGCTTTAAAATTGAATGTGATTAATTGTTTAAGTTAGTAAGAGCTAAATAATCAGGTAATTTTCATAATCAATTAATTATGGAAGTGCTTAAGAGAGACTTTCATAGTTCAAAAGATACTTTGGAAATATAGTGAAATTCAAAATTGAGAAAAAAATTGGCATGACTTTTAGATAAGTTTGAGCTAGGGATAAAAATCATAACAATTATCTATATTGTGAATTTAAGAATCGTTAGTTTAAGTTTATTTCAATTTTAATTTCATTCTTATGTGTAAAAAATAATCAATCATATAAACAAGTAAATACTAAAAGTAATTTAATAGTTATTTCTTAAATCCCTATGGGATCGATATAAATTACTACTTGGACGATTCAGTATGCTTGCGGCTACCAATAACTATGGTTATAATCGGCACTAGGGAATGGAAAAGTGTGAAGTTTTCGAAACCCATAGTAAGCCTTTAAGCATTTACCACACTAAATTATCTATCATTTAAAATTCTAATGAAAATCTAACAGAGTCTCCCCTCTATCGTATCAAATTCCAAACCTGAAGAATATAAAAATGCACTCCCAAAATGTGTTTTTATTCATAACTACTTCATCCTAACATAATAACAACATTAATTTAATATCATCACATCACAGTATATAAATACAGATGCCCAAAATTCTAACTAATAGTATTCAAATGTAATTGCAATTTAAATAAAACAATCTAACCACTACAGTGTCTAGAGAACAGGTACATAAAGTCAATCGTCAATGGAACCTACATAAGATAGCAAGGAAGAATAAGACTGACATAGCAGAATGCGACAAGTACTAGGCTCTTAACATCATGAATAAATATAGTTGAAAGGAATCAGACCTCACTGAACGAATTAATATAATGAAATGCATGTTGATTTTAAAAATCTTATTCAAACCATTTAAATTCACTAATTTACTAAAGGCCATTAAAAATCAAATTTTTAAAATTCATTAATTTATTAAAAATCATCCTTTTAAACTATAAGAACTTAATTCATCAAAATAACAAATAAATCATTAATTTATTAAAAATCATCCTTTTAAACTATAAGAACTTAATTCATCAAAATAACAAATAAATCATTAATTTTTATCATGAAATATATATAATATAAATTAAAAACATTTGATGGAAAAACATTGGTAGAACCATAAACTTCAAATCTACTAGCCTTTCATCTCACTTAAATCTAAATAATTGTCATCCCGGGAGATCATGCTCAACCAAGTTACAGCTACAGTCAAGTCACTTAATCCAATACCGATGCCCCAAGAGAATAAGTTCAATCGAGGTTAATCTCAAATTCCTGCCTAAGTGAACAAGCTCCACCAAGCCAACCACAAATACTGCCAGAGAGAACAAGCTCCATTGAGCCAAATTTTACCAATACATACCAGACCAAGATCAAACCAGTGCGTACATGATCCTAGTGATACCCACCACTATGTAGCACGTTCTACCAGATTCTCCAAAACATTAATAATATTAGAATACAATAAAATAAAACAAAACAAAACACTCTATGGAAATACATCAATAGTTTAACAATAAAAATTATGTGCTTAGCATAAATCATATATGTTTGCAATACCTATAATAATAATAATAAGGTTATCATCATAAATAATAAAATAATAATTATTAGAATATTATATATAGTATAAAATGAAAATAATATTTCAATATATTTAATCATCCCTACAATGCATGCAATTTCAACAAACATTTCATAATATCAACTTATAGGTAGAGCGTATTGGCAAATGCATTCTCGTTTACCTATTCTCACAACTCTTGCTCTCTAGAATCCTCTAACATACGAAATGTCTATTGAACAACTAATATTTAATAAATTCCTAAGAATTTCATGAAAATTCTCAAAAATTACTAAAATTGAACAATTATTAAAATTACCTTATGAATGCTCTAAATATGTAATTTGAGGCTTATAGGATTGATTTCAATGGGTTAATTTAATTTAAATGCAAATAACTTAATTATTTTCCACTGAAACTCTTCCAAAATTTTTATCTCACAATGCATAAAGAATTAGATTTTTCTCTAGTAATGAAAACTGAGTGTCATAATTTATACTATTTATTAAAAATCATATAATAATTTTCTAGGCTTGTCACTATTCATCACCATAATTCAGGTGGGACGCACCAGATTTTCGCCGTTGGCTACTCTAAAACACAATCAAACCTTTCAAAATTATCATAACAATCATCTAAGGGTTTAAGAAAATCATCTAAAAATTTGCCAAGGTCTAAAATAGCTTTATTTTTCGTTCAAGCTCCGACGAAAGCCAAAATAGAGGAGATCATACTCGAGGCTATAGACTCCTAGAGAAGTGATGAACATGATGGTGGTGGTGGTAATGGTTGATTGGTAACGAGGAAAATAGAGCAATAATGGTAACTTTGGCCAAAACTTTTAGGCCTTTTCGGCGTAATTCTAAGAATTTTCTAACAAAACAAAAGCTACCAATGTATAGATAATGACGAAAGAAAGGTATGATTAAAATTTGGTGATGAGCGGAGGTCATTTTGCCAGGTACACCTCAACAAAATGGTGTAGTAGAACGACATAATCAGACTTTGATGGATATAGTTAGGAGTATGATGAGTAACCTCTCATTGTCCAAATCATTGTGAATGTATACATTTAAAATCATAACATATTCATTAAATAAGATCCCTAGTAAGGTAATTCAAAAGACTACTTTTGAATTGTGGACAGGAAGTAAACCTAGTTTTTGACACCTGCATGACTCAATATTAAAATCAATGAGTATCTAGTTTCATATTGAAATCAATAAGGATCTAGTTTCATATTCACAAGCTACAAATAGTGTTGAATTTGATAAATGGATTGATGCCATAAAAAATAAAAAGAAATCAATAAAGGAAAATAATGTTTAGAATCTTATTGAATTGCTAGAAAATTATAAAAGGGTTGTGTGTAAATAGGTCTTTAAGACAAAGCATGACTCGAATGACAATATTAAAAGACATAAAGTCAGAGTTGTTGATAAGAGTTATAGTAAAAAAATGGCATTGATTATACATAGACCTTTTCTCTAGTCTCAATAAAAGATTCATTGAGAATATTTATGGTATTAGTTACTCATTATGATTTAGTGGTACATCAAATGGATTTGAAAACAACCTTTCTGAATGGATATTTAGGCAAGAAGTTTACATAAATCAACCTAAAGGTTTTTCTATGGAAGGTAAAAGTCAAATAATGTGTAAACTTTAAAAAAAATCAATGTATGGACTTAAACAAACTTATGGACAATGGTATATTAAGTTTAATGCCATTATTATATCTTTTGGTTTCAAAGAAAATATTGTTGATCGATATATATAACAAAATATCATTGGGAGTAAGTTTATATTTTGTTTCTATATGTTGATGATATCTTGCTTGCTAGTAATGATTTAAGTGTAATGCATGACATTAAAGAATTTCTAGCAAAAAAACTTTTCAAATGAAAGATATAAAAGAGGTATCCTATGTGATTGGAATAAAAAAAAAATTGTGATAGATCACATGGGTTATTAGGATTGTCTCAAAAAGCCTATACTAAAAAATTTATTGAAAAAATTTAACATACATAAATTTTCACCTAAGGTTGTTCCCATATAAAAAGTTGATAAATTTAGTCTTATGCAACTCCAAAAAATAAATAAATGAAATCAATTTTATATGCATTTATTATTGAAATTTTAATGTACTTGCAAACCTGTACCAGAGTGAACATCAGCTTTGCGGTTGGAATGTTGGGAAGGTATTAAAGTAATCCTAAAATTGATCATTAGATAGTTGCAAAGAAAGTACTGAAGTACCTTTAAGGAATAAAGAATTACATGCTCACATATAAAAAAATCCAATGAATTAGAGATGATTGGATATTCAAATTTAGATTTTGTTGGATACCTTGATAGAATAAAGTCCACATTTGGCTACCTGTTTTTATTAGCAGAAGTAGTGGTATCATGAAAAAGTGCAAAACAAACTATTATTGTTTCATCCACTATGAAGGCATAATTTATGGCATGGTTTAAAGCCATAATTTATGCATTATGAATGTGAAACTTTATCTCAAGACTTGGGGTTGTTGACACCATTACCAAGCCGTTGAAATTAATTGTGATAATCCCATAGTAGTGTTATTTAAAAACAACAAATACTCAAAGGGTACCATGCATATGGAATTAAAGGATTTTGTTGTTAAAGAGGAGATTCAAAAATAAGAGTGTCTATTTAGCACATTAGTAATGAACTTATAATTGTATATCTTTTAACGAAAGGCCTACAAACAATATTATTTAAGGAACATGTTCTAAGGATGGGCCTTGGTTGTAATGTTAATTTGGATGATTGATTATGTAATGATACTTTGAGCACTAATATGTGTTTTTAATATATATTATGGATTTTATGTTTGTCATATTTATGTACACATGGACCTCAATTAAACTTGTTCTCTCGCGGCATCAGCTTTGGATTAAATGACTGATTACTACAAGACCCTGGTTGAGCTTGCTCTCTGAGATCAACCATCATTTGGATACAAAAGAGGAAAAAAGCTAGTAGATGTGAGATTTAGGATTCTACCATTATTTTTCCCACTGAAATTTTTTTATTTAATATTATATATTTTATACATTAAGTAAGCAATTAGTAATAAACTAGTTGTACATTCGCGTGTTGCATAGGTTGTTGATAATAAAATTATTCTAGTGAAAAATGCATTTTTTTTATTTTTCAAATATGAGAAAGAAAAAAATAAAATATGATTCAGAAAGTTAAAACCACCTTAATCATTTTGAAGATTTTTTTTGTGTCGATCATAGATATTAAGGCTTAATGAGATTCATATTATTAGGTCTCCCTATGTGGAAAGAATTTTGGCCCTCCTGTAATTTCAACAGCTACAACTCCAGTTAACTATAACAATTGAACACACATCATCATACATTCAACAAAAATTAATTAAAAAAATGTATATTTCTGAACTGAATATATAGAGAGATTCTTGCCTACACTAGGTGTATTACACCCTAGAGTAGGATTTGTGACACATAAACCAAGTAACACTTGGTCATCGAAAATGAGACACATGTATCTTTATTACAAATCTCACCATTAAGTGTAATACACTTAATGTAGGCAAGAATTTTCTGTATATATATACACACACAAGTCAAAGTAGCTGGATTTGTTCATAGGTCCAGTTATTAGCTGCATGCAATCTGCAACATTTAAATCCTCTCAAAATTTAGTTAATTAGCCTCAATATTTACATACATGTCAAAGTAGAGTAAGCAAAATATGTAATGTTAATCTAAGGTATAAATTTAATGTCAAATTTAAGCCAAGAATTTAATATCAAAAAAAATTTAATCAAATATAAAAAAGAGAAAAAAATAACTAAATATAATAAAGAGGAAAGGAATTTAATCAAATATGAGAATTTCTCTATGTTATATAAAAGAGAAGGGGGTGCTTTTCTTGAAATAAAGAGAGGAATGTTATAAGGGGAATAGAAAATAAAGTTTTTGCTAGAATAAAAAAGTGAGTGTTTTAGGTGAAATAGGAGACATAGAAATATCATCCAAAAGGAGATCAATAGATCTCTGCACAAATAAAAATATAATACTAATCTATAAAGAGTCTAGACATAATAGTAATTAGTCGTCAATCCGCTATTTAATATATATATATGTGCGTAAATAACAATTGTAATTAAAATAAATAGAATGAAATGAATAATAAGATGAAAATTAAAATAAATAAAATAAAATTATCCTTAAATTAAATTATCAAATTTAACCAAACAATTAGCTAATCATAAAGTATAATAAAATATTATATAAAAATTAATACACTTAGAGACAAATTTAAAATAACTACTGAAAGCAATCAATTTTATAACTATATTGAGGATGATGTGTTGTTTGAGCCTGTGATGCTACATCATTAGAGAGTTAGAGTTTGAAAAAGAGGAAAAATAAAAAAATAAAAAAAATTGAATTTGAGACTAAAAAAAAAAATATTAAGAAAATCAAATATAATTATAACATTAATATTTTCAAACAAACTAACAAAACTAATACTAATTAGCATTGATTAGCTATACTATTCGATAAGTCTTTATATACTAACCAGCAGGAAAAACCAATGCCCCTTATCCTACAGCTTTCAAGTTTTGTAACAATACATTTCGAAAAAAATAAAAACAACAAAATTATTTCAAAATTAGAATATATAATCACAATAAAATAAAAAAAATAAAAAAAATTATTTTAGTAGAGAAGAACATACCTTATTTTTTAATATGAATAACAGAAAAATAGAAAAAGACTTAATTCAAAGATATTGAGTCAAATAGTAGAATTTACATTAAATAAATAGAAGAGAAATATGTATTTATGGTTTAATAGATGAGAGGACGTTAAATAAATAGAAGAGAAAGATGTATTTATGGTTGAATAGATGAGAGGTGTTTTAAGTGAAGTAGAAAACATAACTTTTGGTGGGGTAAGAGAGAGATATTTTAGATGGAATAGAATTATAGTGTTTTAAATAAAATAAAATATTTATATTTTTTAATTAAAAAATATGAATTTTTAGAATTCAATACATAAGCGTTTATAGCTGAATACTAAATTATGAGGAGAGATACGTATCAAAATTTGGGCTGAATGACTTTGAAACTCAGCATTTAATATATATATATATATATATAGATTGATGTATATTGTATATTTTTAACCTCTAAAAGGACTCAACATTCAATAGGATACAAATAAGGTTTTTATATACTTTTCCTTTAAAAATTTTAGATTTTTAATAATTTAACACATAAGTTTTTATAGGTGAATGTTGAAACATGAGATGAGATATTTTTTAAATTTTGAACTTAATGATTTTAAAATTATGCATATATATAGTTAATTAATTAAAATGATAATTAATTATTAAAATGATATTAAATTTCATTTATAATACATAATTTTAATTTAAAATGTGCATAAAATATGCCCGACCCGAAAAACCAAACCGAACCAAATAAATTCAGTTTGGTTCGGTTCCTATTATCTATCACTTGTAAGTTTTCAGTTAAACCCAATTCGCTAGAAAATACGAATACTTGTTTGATATATATAAATGTATTACTGGAGCATGTCAAACATACAACTATGGCGAAGTGGTGTGGGCAATTCATTCTTATGCGGATGCTATCGGGTCGAATTGTCACTTAATATCTAATTTTTACCTTCTTCACTTATCCAC
>CATIWM010144821.1:0-12086 GCA_949671775.1 Mallotus repandus
TTAAGTTAATTGATAGAATTTCTTAAGTGTAGATATATGGTTCCAGTCTACTCATTTTGGGAGAAAAATAAAGGACCAATGAATTTTCATGCTGTTGGACTGACTCTACATCCATTAATTGTATTTAATAGTTAATTAGCATATATTTACTTGAGAGAATTTTTAAAAAAAAATATTTACTTGGGAGTATATATATGATTATTAGTTTAATTGAAAGAAAAAGTATTTGGCGCCAGTGAGTAAATAGTCAAATTGTAACTCATCTCTAAAACCATTTTTAAATATAGAATATAAATTGTGCTCTTGTCACTTAAAAAAAAAAAGAACTACTCCTATTATATAATTCATCGATACCTAAGTCATATCAGGAAATTTCGCCATTACGTCAACATTTGGGTTCTTCAGCAAAAATCTGGTCCCATTTACTAAGTTTTTATTTTACATATAGTGGTTTCGAGAGGTTAATTTTAATTGGACTATGGTAGTTTAGCATAAATAATCATCCTGTAAAAGCGACAATAACAGATGTTGCACTTAATACAAATTACAAGATCTCCACTACTCAATGCATGCCCATGTACAGGACTGAGTAGCACATCCTTTGAAAGTGCACATAATCATGCACTTTTGAAAAATAAATAAAAAATATCTAAGAGCTTCAAACTTAAATATTGGAAATAATCTTTTTTAGAAAGAAAAAAAAACTATTGTCAATTGATGTGTTAAGTGAATCCATCCATATTTTTAAGTAATATAGATAGGTTCCAATGTTAATATGTAAGTTGTCTACAATTTTTTTTGAACTTAGTTAATGTTAGTCAAGATAATATTATTGAATGAGATCTTATTTTAGACTTCTTATTTTTTATATAATTTTAATTTGGCCCCCAAAAAATTGGAGTTATGCTCCGTCACTGTCCCTATATATCTTGCACTGAAATGGATCTCCTTGTTTCTTGCATATGCAACGCCATCCATGTCATCTATGAACAAGCTTACCTTTTGAACATTTTTTCTGTCTCCTGCTTTGGGTTGTTGGAAAACTCTCCATATGAAATCTGTGGCAGCTGATAGTGTTTGCAGGCTGTATGCTTCTCCTATTTCTGTCGAGAAACGTGCACCCCCGGGTGTTGAACCGGCCGGGTTGGTCACCGTGTAGTCTATAGCATAGTTGCCTTGTATGGTTGCTAAGGCTAATAGCAATGGGAGGATTAAAGTTTGGTGAAACATTGTGTAGCTAGTTTTGTGCTTGTTCTTTGTTCAAGAAACCTGTTGTTGCTCTATGCTTTATACAGAGAGAGCTGTAATTACATTACAACCATAATAAATTGACTGGAAGTTCTAACAAAAGTGCGGTCAACTTAATTATGTTCATTTTTTTTTTATCAAAATAATTTTTTTATATTTGATATTTACAATATCCAGTAATTACATAAATTCCAGCTATTTTAAATTATTTTAACATTTAAGTGACATAAACTATATAAGAGCATTAAATTTTTTAACACCTATTTTTTTTATATATATATGACTCGAATTCAAAATTTTATTTAAAAAATTTAAATATTTCATTATCTAAATCAACAATTATTACTAATTAAACATTAATGCCAGTAACAGAGTACTTAAATGGTAACTCATCTTCAAGAATATCTTGAAATGTAAGGTTCAATTCCTGCCGTCGACAATTTAAAAGGGATAACTGCCCTTATTATACCATCCATTGAAGTTTAGGTTCACTTAATATATATTAAATTTGATCAATTATACAATATAATGCGTTAAAAAAAATTAAGCTTATAACTTTAATAAGAAATTGTGTTTGGATCCATCTTGTAACAAGTCTTAATGGGAGAAATTCCTTTCCAAATAGGAATCAATCAATTAAAATGACAAAAATAAAAGTAAAAATGAAAAAATTAAAGTTCGAAAGATAATGTGAAAAGAAAGAATATTCAATCATTAACTTTAGGCTTGACTCTTGAAGAACCCACAAACTATGGAAAAATTTGCCCACTCAATTTTTTTTTTTTTTTTTTTTGCTATAGAGGTGGACGGGAGGGGATCTATACCTCTAAACAGAGCCGATCTCATGGCTGAAGCTAGTCAGCTCTAGGTGGGTAGCTTAATATTTAAATGTTTAGAGACAACAACCTATGACCTTAAGGGTCATGGGTACTCCCCTTAACCACTTGAACTAAGTGGTTGTTGGTTTTGTTGGCAAAACTCCTATCCCACATTGAAAAATAACAAAGGGATGGAGGAAACCTTATAACCTATAAATAGACTCCTTTTCCCTCTTTATTAAGTGTGTCAATCACCAATAATAATTGGTGTACCATTAAAAGCTATTAGCTATACTAGTAGAGAATTTAAAGCGAAATTTTCTCTGGTGTACTTGAGCTTTTGGGCATGTGTGAGAGTTAAATATTTTTTAGTGTGGTTGTCATAATTTTTCACATAGTGAATATTTTTCTCTTCGTTGTCTTTTGATAACGTTCGTAGTTTTTCTCCATTTTGGAGTTTTCCATGTTAAAATATTATATTTTTCTCTCGTTTATTTTTCAAGTATTTTTGTTCAAGTTGTGATCTAAGGGGGTGAAGGTATTTGTTGGATTGTAAGGGGCATATTTTCCCCAACAATTGGTATCAGAGCTGATCGTTCGATAAGAGCTTAAAGGCGGCATAGAAATTTCTTTAAATTCTTAGTATGTTATGTGGTTGCAGCTTTGTCCGATCTTCCACATCAAAAAAGATTTTTTAGAAATTATTGTGATCCAACTGGAGATCATTTAAATACGATATTGTATTTATTGAGTGTGGTATTGTGTAAGTAAGTGCAGCCAAGAAAGTTTTGTCACAAAGGCTATAATCGCCTAAGGAGGTTGGGACTTAAGTGGTACCGTTTGTGCCCCCCCAATCTTTCCTGGAAACTTTCTTAGTGCATTTTGTAGACACAATTGTTCACTCATTATCCACGCGTAAGATCATTGTAGCAGGAAGTACTGTTCAAGTATACAGAGGTATTGTACATTGTTGAGCAAAAATGAGCTTTAGATTTGATATGGATAGATTTGATGTGGAGAAATTTGATGGGTGTGTTGATATTGACTTGTGATGAGATGAAGTCAATGATAATCAGTCTGGTTTACATAATAATTTGAAGGTTTGGGCAATTTTGGCACCTAAAGAAAAATTGCCAATGGAGTGGGGTTCGGTAAATTACTCCAAAATCAGTAAATCGAGATGTTGATGTTGTCGCCAACAGTGATCTCTTTTCTCTATGAGAAACTGGATTATCCTTTTGGCATGTTATTGATCTCCAAAAGTTGCCATGGAAGAGGACGTATTACTGCTATTGGGTCCACAGTTTGCACACAGGCATTAGTTGACATTTTATGCAAGGTGTGTGGTGGAATTGATGTCGATGGCTAATGAACTTCCTAGAAAGTCAACGGTGAAAGTTGCACCATAACTTATTAGTAGTTTTTCAACATGAACTAGCCGAGGAGAAAATTTTTGGAGTTGGTGAATTCCAAATGTGTATACTCTTATGGTGGAGTATGACAATTCTTGTTTTTAGAATTGGGACTATCACAAGTGATGGTGAGGTAGTTGTTGTTCTTTTAATTTTTTTTAATCATGGTGGAGATTGTTGAAAGATGATAAAAAAAATTAACAATGGATGTTATCCCACATTGGTTAGAAGTGAAGGAAGGAGAGAGTTAGTTGGTTATAAAAGGGACTCCTCCCACCTTTGTTAAGTATGTTAATCACCATGTAGTATTTGGTGTACCATTGAAGCTATTAGCTATATTAGTAGAGAATTTATGGGAAATTCTCTTGGGTGTATACTTGAGCTTTTTGGCATGAGTAAGAGTTAAAATTTTGTAGTGTGGTTGTAATAATTTTCCACATAGTGAATATTTTTCTCTTGGTTGTCTTTTGACAACGTCCATGGTTTTTCTCCAATTTGGGAATTTTTCATGTTAAATTATTTTGTGTTTTCTTTTTTATTTTTCAAGTATTTTTGTTCAAGTTTTGATCTTGGTGGATGAAAGGATGTGTTAGATTGTAAGGGGCCTATTTTTCCCAACAGGATGATTTTTGGCCTTTATTTGCTAGTGCAGCATTGGAATCCCACCTTCAATACCTACGACAATGATTTATAGGCAATAGCGGCTTGGATAAGGCTTCTGGGGCTTCCCCTACAATATTATCATAAAAGTGTTCTTAGAACCATTGCAAGCTTGATTGGACGTCCTTTGAAAATATACTACAATACTCAGGAAGGCATAAGGGGGCAGTTTGCAAGAATCACAGTTGAACTTGATCTTAGAAAGCCCCTTGCATCCAGAATTAAAATAGATGGAAAATACCAGGAAGTGGAATATGAAAGCCTCCCTAGTATCTGTTATGGGTGCGGTAGGTATGGACATAACTCAGAGCTTTGCCCTTTTTGGTGGAAGGAGCCATTAAACAAGCATGATGGGGACGAGGTTCAATAACAGCAGCTGAATCTAAATCGCGATCAACCAATGCAACAGACAACACATAATAGTGAAGATGATGAAAATGGGCGAGGACCATGGATGCATGCTCTGACAAGAACCTAATGAGTTACAAATATTGCAATTATTCAGAAGGAGCTAAAATCAGGGCCTTTGATGAGGAAAACGGGTCAAGGTTTCTCCATTCTTTCAAATTTGGAAAGTGACACTGATGAAAGTGGGAATAATCGTAAATTTCAAATTTAGAGCTAATAATGTCATTCAAGCCATAAATTTCAATAATTCTTTTAGAATCGAAGCCATAGGGTTCTCCGGTGGTATTTGGATTCTATGGAGAGATCAAATCAATATACAAATTTTAGTCAGTAATAGGTAGAACGTTTACTTGCGGGTTTCTAGTATGGGCGACCATGATTTTTTTTTTACCATTGTTTATGCAAGTCCTAAAAGTGCTTTGAGAAAAACTTTGTGGGATTATCTCTCCTTAATTGCCACTATTGTCCAAAGGCCTTGGATCATTGGTGGAGACTTCAATGCTTTACTTAATCCTTTGGAGAAGTTGGGAGGGTCATCTCAAAGAATTGGTAGATGTAACAAATTCAAAGAAGTGGTAGCGCAATATAAACTTTATGATCTGGGCTTTATTAGACCAAAATTAACTTGGGGTGGAGGTTTAGTGTAGGAGAGGTTGGACCGTTCCTTGTGCATTGATATGTGGTACAAGGTGTATATTGGGTCGGTGGTCAAGCACTTAGCAAGGATGAATTCGCATCACTGGCCTCTGCTTTTGATTCATAACCACCAAAGAGAAGCACATCCTAAAAAACCATTTCATTTCATGGCACCTTAGGTGACCCACCCAGAATGGAACAGATGGTTAAATCATCATTGGAATAAGGAGTAACCAGTCCAAGAAAATCTCTCTAGTCTTAGGAAAGGTTTACACTATTGGAATAGAGAGATTTTTGGAAATATCTTCAATAACAAGAGATGGGTGCTTACTCGGCTTGAAGGTGTCCAAGGTTCTAGGGAAGAAAAGGATTCTAATAACCTAATGAAACTTGAGTCCAAGCTTTTGGATGAGTTTAATAAAATTCTCCTTCAAGAAGAGTTGTATTAGGGGCAAAAATCTTCTAGTGATTGGGTCAATATGGGGGACTATAACACAAGTTTTTTCCATGCCAAATTCAAGAAAAGAATGCATACTTTGCTGCAAGACGCCAAGTCTTTTTTCAGTAAGCTATATACTGAAGAGAACCCATATAGAACCCTTCATCTGGTTAGGGGTTACTTTCCCAGACTTCTGGAGGAGGACTATGTTTCTCTTATTAAAAGAGTTACAAAGGAGGAGGTCCAGAGTGCTTTATTTAATATGAACCCATCCAAAGCACTAGGTATTGATGGCTTTCAAGCATGCTTTTATCAAAAGCACTAGAATTTAGTGGGAGACTCTCTATTTAATATGGCGAAGAATTTTTTTGATAATGGAAGTCTTGATTTGGTCATGAATAGGACTAATATAATTCTTATTCTAAAGATTACCAACCTTGAATCTTGGAATCACTTTCGCCATATCAGCTTATGCAATGTTACATATAAGTTTATTACTACCAAGATAATTGCTATTCATTTAAAACCTTTAATGCACAAGTTGGTGAATCCTCTCCAAGCCAGCTTTGTTAAAGGTTGCCATGTCACAGATAATGTGATCATAGCCCAAGAAATTATTCATTCCCTGGAATCTAAGAAAGGAAAAATGGGTTATATGGTGGCAAAAATTTACTTAGCAAAAGCTTATGATAGGCTGAGTTGGAATTTTATTATTGATACTCTTCTTGATATAGGTTTTCCTCATTTTTTCATTAATCTTATTATGAAGTGCCTAACTACCTCTTCTTTGCAGGTCTCTTGGAATGGGGAAATTTCCACAAACTTTATTCCTTCAAGGGGCATTTGGCAAGGAGACCCTATGTCTCCTTACTTGTTTGTTCTATGCATGGAATGACTTGCTCATTTGATTGAGTTGGAAGTGAATAATAGTAGTTAGGAATCGTTCAAGATTATTGGGAGAGGACCCTCTATTAGTCATCTTTTTTTTGCGGATGACTTGCTTCTGTCCACTAATGCCAATAAGTGGAATGCTTCCACTATGATCAAAGTTCTTGATATTTTTTATGATTCTTTAGGCCATTTGGTCAATAAAGATAAATCTCTGCTTTTCCTTTCTAAGAATACAGAGATACAAGCTCAAAAGGAGGTTTCAGATATTCTCCATTTTTCCATAACTGATAACTTGGGAAAATATTTAGGAACTCCAATCATTATGGTAGAAGAGCAAATGTTGTCTACCAGTACCATTTGGATAGGATGACGAGCAAGTTGGTTAATTGGCAAGCTTCCAAATTATCGCTAGCAGGGAGAGTGGCCCTTAGTAAAGCTGTTCTCTCTACTATCCTGAGTTAATCCATGCAAACTCATATGCTTCCTACTAATATTTGCAAGAAAATTGATGGGATCACTAAAAAGTTCATTTGGAGTGGGAACAATAAGGAGAGAAATATTAGTCTTATCAACTAGAGCCAAGTTTGCGTGCCTAAGGATGTTGGCGGATTGGGCATTAAGGAAGCTAGACAAACTAATGTTGCATTTTTTATGAAGCTAACTTGGGGTGTCTTGTCCAATGAAGATAAGTTGTGGTCCACCATCCTTAAATCTAAATATAAAATGGATGTGCGTAATGGAAGTCCATCCGCTGCTAAGAGAGCTTCAGTGATATGGCAAGGCGTCAAGAAGGTGTGGCAGTTAACTATAGATGGGATAGGGTGGAGTTTAGAGGATGGAACTTTACTTAATTTCTGGTTTGATAATTGGGTTGGTTCCAATCAGTGCCTTGTAGATAATATTACTAAGGATATTCCTGCTGAGTTGATTTCACTAATTGTTAGCCAAGCAGTACATAGTGGACTCGAATGGCAATTGGAATTGGGCTCTTTTTAGGAATTTTTCAAGTCTAATGTAGATCGCTAGTATTAAGCCTTCTAGAGTCACAAACGGTCCTGACATGCGTTATTGGATCAACTCTCCGAGTGGGAGATTTTCTATCAAATTCACTTATTAAATGATCATTGGGCATTCATCTTTACAATGAGAATCTAAATGGAAGCTGATATGGAGATGGTAGGGTCCCGAGCAAATTCGTACCTTCCTTTGGCTTTGCCTCCATTAAAAGCTTCTCATCAACATGGAGCGATCTCGTCGCCACTTAAATGTCCATACTCTATATGATGTTCGTGGACAAACAGAAGAGACAATTATCTCAGTTTTGAGAGATTGCAAAATTGCTAATGATCTCTGGACTCGTTTGGTTCCCATTTCTAAGTTAAATCATTTTAATTCACTTGGTTTTGATGACTGGTTTTTGTTTAACTTGCTGAATGGGTTCTCCATTGACAAGGAGATCAATTGGCCTCTCCTCTTTGGGACTGCGTGTTGGATGCTTTGGCGAAATCAGAATCAATAATTATTCGAAGCCAATTATCGAGCACTAATAAATCTTTTTATTCTAGTGGAAAGTTCAGACCTTTACTACTACTTCTGCCCAAATTGCAAGCTTGCCCAAAGTCATTTGGTGTAGAAAAGACATATTTTGGAATCCTCCTGATCATCTGAGGATAAAAGTAAGTATTTATGGATGTCTTAAGTAGGCATAAAAAAAGTCTTCAGCTGGCGGAGTCCTCAGAAATAGCATGGGAGGTTGGCTTGGCGAATTTGTAGCTAACCTTGGCCATTACAACGTTTTGGCTGCTAAGCTTTAGGGCCTGCTATATGGTCTTCATGAATAATAAGCATGCTATTCTAGAGTCGGACACTTATTGTGTGGTTGAAGCCATCCTTGGGCGCTAGTATATCCCTCTAAGATATATGGCTCTCCTAAAAGAAATTAAGGATCTTATTAGAAGAAATCGGGATGTTAATATGGTGCACACCTTAAGAGAAGGAAACACTTGTGCATATTACATGGCTACTCATGCCCTCAACTTTCCCATAGGCTTCACAGTGATCGAGAGCCCTCCCAATGGTTTGTGTCCCTTGTTGTTTAAAGATAGAATAGGAGTGCCTAATTCTAGTCTTTAGGTTTTTCTTGGCTTAGACCTTCCCTCTTATGTAAAAAAAAAAAATTATAAGCTGAAAAGTAATAAAGAACATCTATCAACTCTACCTAACATTTTCACATTGAACTATATTGACATGTGAGTAGTTAATATATATGGAGATATTTCTAACTACACTACCAAGTAAGCTTAACCATATAAATATCACTTGGAAAACATATATCATTTTCTTTATCAAGCTTGACAAGTATAGAGTAATGATCAGTAGGTTCCACAACAAACAATTCCTTTCTTTTTTTTATTTTTCATTTTTCATTTTTTTTTTGGAGAAAAACAAGAAACAATTCCTTTAAGCAGTTAGTTTGGTGTAATAATTATAAGCAAAATTTAGGATCTAGTATATAAATTAAAAACACCTAACAATATAGTAATTTAGTTTAGCGGAAGCAATTACATACATATTTCAAGTTCAATGCAAAGATCTCATCTTTAATATATAACTACAACAAAAATAATAAAATAAATAATTAGTATTAAGGAAAATAAAAAGACTAGATCTTTCTCTCCTATCTTTCTCACACATAGGCCATCAATGGGACAAGTCAAAATATAAGCTTCACGGGATGGAGAGGGGACCTTAACCTATTTATATAGAAAATCCTCTTGGTTTACCCCATTAATAACCCTAGTAGGATTAGGCCTATGCTTAACGCCTTACCATACTAGCCCATTAAAGTGCATGTGAGCCCGTAACATAGATGATCACTTTAAACACAAATTGGGCTTCCCTACACATTCTCTTAAACTATATTTGTTTAGTAAATTTTCACAAATCAAAACATCTCACAATTAATTGAAACCCAAAATATAATAAAATTTCTAACATTCTCCCACTTGGGCAATATAAATTGTGAGTTTTTCATTATTATAAAAATCTTTTATAAAACAACACCAAACTGAACAACAACACAAATGTGATCACAAATTTTGAAAACATATAGTTTAAGGAAAATGCACCTTATAATAATCCGGTCCACATTAAATCATCTATATTGGATCATGGCGATAATCTTGCCTTTTATTAACACAAAGCCAATCCATAGTCACCAATACAAATGACTTAACTAACATGGACTATGGTATGGAAATGTAGCAAGAAAATAGCAACCCAAATGTGATCAATATGCTATTTTCATTGTCAGTCCTCACAATAATTTCTCTTTAACGCACACATGCTTACAAGAGCAAGAGAAATTTAGAAGCTTTGAAAAGCTAATTGTTTCCAAAAACACAAATGGAAACCCCTGCACAATTGGTTCTAAACTCAAAAGGAGACACTTATATAATGACCAAAGATCATACTTAAGACTAAAACACAGATGTCTATAAGTTTTTTTGGCTAAACACCACCACTTGTTTCTGGAAACATAAAAAAAAAATATTTGTAATGATCATTGGTCATACTCAAGACGAAAACGCAAATGTCTTAAGACTTTAATTATAATTTATTGCATGCAAACTCAATATATTTATATAATCGAAATAAGATGATAATGATTAAATCATATCATATTCACATATAAATATGTATCACACACACATACATGATAATAATCAACGCATATGGACATTTAGAAACAAGAACTCCCACTAATCAAGTTAATAAACTCATTTAAAATAAGCAAAACTGTCACGACCTGAACCGAAGGTTCGTGACCGGCACTAGGGAATGGGGATACATAAAGTAACCGAATCCTGTAGCAAGCCTTAAAATTTTTTTTCGCAGAATAAAACAATACACTTAATAATAAAATATAATAAATGCACAATATTAAAATTATAAAACAATATCCTTTAAATACAATATCATTTAAATACAATATTTAAAAGTTAGATACAATTAGAATACTGATAATACATATTTGAATTTAATTACTGTGGTTTCTAGAATTTTAGTTACACAGTACACAATTTAAATTAACATATACAATGCGGCCGGTGAAGAACAAACTCAGTGCAACCTAGGAATACTAATAGACAGATTGTTCTGAAAAAAAAAGTTGAGGGGAATCAGACCTCACTGAGTGAATCAATTTTATAAAATGCATGTTGGTTTTAAAACCATTTGTTAAAACCCTTTTTAAAATAATATAAAATAAAATAATTACAATTATAAAAATCATTTACTTTTCTTGATAATATTTATATGAAGTCTCTTTAAAAAATTTTAAATCAATTTAATATGAAATTCTTGTATAAAATATTTAAAATATTTATTTTGGTAGAAAATCTGGTAGAACACCTAAACCATTATTCTAATAGCCTTTCGGCTCTCTTTAATCCAAGTGATTGTCGTCCCGAGAGCAATGCATCAACCGAGTTACTGCCACAGTCATTTCACTTATTCCATATTGGATGTCCCGAGAGCAATGTATCAACCGAGTTTCCCTTTTCTTTTCTTTTACCGGCCTGAGAGCAATGTATCAACCAAGCTCTAACCATTTACATATTAATCAATACTAAGATATTACTCATGCACACGTGGTCCTAGTGATACCTACTAGGTAGCACGTTCTACCATTATCTCCAAATCAATTTGAATTATAAATAAATAAATCATTAAATAATGAATGAATAAACAATTAATTCAATAAATAAATCATATTAAATATTTTTTCTTTTTAAACATGTTTTATTTTAATTGCTAAAAAATTACACTTAAACACACACAACACACATCTTATAGAATTAACTCACAGGTTGAGTGTGCCGGGCGACACGTTCTCTGTTGCTCTTGTGCTACAGCTCATACCCCGGAGTTCTCTAAAATAAATAATATTTATTTAAAATATGCTCGTAAAATAAAATAATTAAATTCATGAAATGAAGGAATTGACCCGATCTAAGACATGACTCATCTAAAACTAGAATTTTGACACAGGCTGATGTCATGCTTTATGAGAAATCTATTGAAAATTCGGCAGAATCTCCCTTGTAAAACGGACAACCCTCTACTAAAAGTAGAGTCAATCCTGTACAAAAACACACTTCGAATACACTATACAGAACCATACTCGGGTCGAACTCCCAAACTATACACAATTCCGACCGAGTTCCAAATTCACAACAATCAATAAAATAATATAATTTTTAATAACTTACCAAAAATCATAATATCTCATTTAAATATCACAATTTAATTTATTTCTACCATAAAATATAAAATATATTTATTTTCAAATAAATAGTAAAATTCTAGCTTATAATTAGAATTATTATTTATAAAATTCCAGAAATTCATAAAAATATATTTTAACTCTAAATATAAATAAATCATCAAATAATTAAATAATGTAATATTTATATACATTTTATATTATTTCCGGAAATTAATCTAAAATCAACATAATATACCAAAAATACTAATTTAGCTAATAAAATTAATTTATATCTTCTAATACTC
>CATIWM010144824.1:0-12965 GCA_949671775.1 Mallotus repandus
TGTCCTCCACATAACTCACAAACCACATTAACACTTTCCATAGAATTAATTTGAGATTTACTTACTAACTTAGTGAGAGCATCTACCTTGGCAGTCAATAAGTTGGTGGTGTCTAATTCCAAGACTCCCTTAGCCTTTGCCATTATTGGTTCATCACCCATGTACCCTTGAGATGCAAGTTCCTTTAACAAAGTTACAGCTTCCCTTGCCATTTTATCCATCCATTTTCCACTCGAGGCTACATTAACAATATTTCTATTCTCATCCGTCAACCCATTATAGAAAATTTGAGGGATCATCCAATCTGGTAAGCCATGATGTGGACATTTCCTTTGAAGCTCCTTAAATCTCTGCCAAGTTGAATAGATTGTCTCACTTCCATTTTGCTTGAAAGTTGTAATCTCATTACAAAATTTGGCGGTCTTATGTGGTGGAAAATACTTGTGTAGAAATGCTTGTTTTAGTTGGTCCCATATTGTGATAGACTCACTAGGAAAACTAGTAAGCCGTATTTATGTTTTATCCTTGACTGAAAATGGGAAAAGCCTAAGCCTTATTGCATCATCAGTCACTCCATTGATCTTGAAGGTTGCACACACATTAAGGAAAGTAAAAATATGTGCATATAGGTCCTCTCCTTGTAAACCTCTGAACTGATTATTTTACACCAGTTGAATGATGCTTGGCTTGATTGCGAAGTTATTGTTGGCAATAGATGGAGCCACAATCCCTCCAAAACCACCCTTATGTCAGGCATGGCAAAATAGCCTAATGTCCTTCTCGCCGGTTCAGCCATTATATTTAATTCCTATTGATTCACTCATCGATATCTTTGATCCCTGCATAAAACACGTAAAGTTAATTCAATTTCAGGATCAAAGTATAAAGTATTATCACTAGTACTTCTAGTTAGCATCTCGAAAAGTCAAACCTCAATTAAACAAACAAAAATTAAAAATTAGAAAACTTATAAAAACAAATAAAATTAAGGCCTAAAACAACCTTTCTCTATCCTAAATTAATAAAAATTACTACATAAATTCCCCGGCAATGGCGCCAAATTTTGTTTAGAGGTCAAATTGTATTACCCTAGTCTCTAAGACTTAGTATAGAATAAGTGGGGTGTCGAACACTTGGGAACTTGAAATAAACTTTATATTAACTAAATAGATACTAAGATGGATAGGTAAAGTAATATCAGAGTAATAATAATTTACTAAAACTAATAAATAAATCTAAATCATTAATTAGCCACTAAAAATGCTAAAGAATACTATAGACAAACAAAATCATGCATGGGAGAATTACAATTCAGAATCAATTAAAAACTTTAGATTTTTATTATTATATAACATATTGATTGGAAATTAGTTTATAAACTCCAAAAGCAATTCTCATTGTCAATTAGAGGTATTTCCTCTTAGAGTCCGCAAACACTCTCGTGTTGTTGCAGAGATAAGAGAAAACTGAAAAGATATTACACTAAGTTTTATTCCCTTAAGATGAATTCCTTGTCTCCAAGTGCTATCCAATTCTTAAGTAATTTCAATTACGTTCCACCAAATTACCCCAACTCTTGTTGTGAATATTTTGATTAAAAAGTTACATATGATGATTAAACACACATAACATAGTTTGCACTAATTGAAATTAAACCATAAATAATATAAGGTAAAAATGTAGAACTTAATATTGATTCTTCATTGCAATTCTCATACAAAGACTTAACCAAGATACATGATTAAAGAGTAACAAGAGAGAATAAAATACAACACAGAAAGAGAAAAGCAAGGACTGAGTGAACAAAACCCTCTTCTATGTCTTCTAAGGCTTGCTTGATGTAGAATAATCTTTTCTTCCTTCTTGACTATGTCTTCTTCAAAGTTGTTAAAACTAGGAATTTTACAATGATTTCTAAACTAAGATAAAGGAAATCAATAATTGTTCATATCTCTAAAACAAAGCCTAACATATGGATTTATAGGTTTCTTAGGGCTTCAATTCATGTCCCTTTCGAAAGGATGCATTGAAGAGGCATGTTGGAGCCGACTCGTCACTGCTGCGCCTAGTCGTCACAATGGTGACGACTCATGACTCTTCACTAAGGCTCTAACTTGACGTCACATGCTCCATACTTCATTCTAAACAATTCCAAGTCCTTCCTATGCACGATTTGAGCCTAAGAGCATATATAAAACACACAAAATCAACATAAGAATAAAAGAAGTAAAAATAAACACTTGTACCATCAAATAAACATCACAAACGTAACAAAATTAAAATAAATCAAACCTTGACTACCCTAAAGAACTATGCATTTTTGCATTATATCAAAAACTTTTGACCTCAACCATGCATGTTCATATTAACTATACACATACACACACTATAAGTATACATAGTATTATCCAAATGTTGAAATGTTGAAAATTTTTTTGCTACCATTTTCTATAAGTTTTGAAGAGCTTCGTTGTGTGATCATGCGCAATTTTTAGGATGGAATTCAAGTGCAGCGTCCATAAAACTCCAAAGGTATCTCTGCACAGAAAATGGTGGCGGAACAATTCTTGTAGCAAATTGCCCAAAAGCAGATGTCTTGGAGAACTTTGCAGTAAATTACTTGACACTCATTTCAACTGAGTTTTCATGTCTGAATATAGCTTTTTTTGGACTTGAAACTCATGTCCAATGATCTTAAATCAAGTATTTATTTAATTATGTAGTTATGGAGAATCAACGAGAACTTTTTTTCATTTGAGATTAGTGATCAACAAGCAGTTTGTTGGATTGGAAAGTCAAGGAAACAAAATAGCAACAGTTTCATACTTAGTTGGAAACTCAGAAACATTTCAGATTATAAGAAATAGTGGTGATCCTAATTGGGTCCGCCTTCGAACATTAAACGAAAAATTTCTTCAGGTCTAAATCTTTATAATTTATCCACAGAATCAACGATTAAATTATATTTTTCCTATATATTTATGTATTTATATTTTTAATATTTATATATATGCCTCTATATTTTTAATTTTTACAAATTCCTATGCATTTCATTTTTAACATTTATAAAAAATATCATTTTGCCACATGAGTTCTTACATTTTTCCATTTTGGTGCTATTTAGGTTGTCGTTATCTTTAGTAAATTGATCTTACAAGTATAAAGATGACTCCAATATGCTACAAAAATAAGAAAAATAAAAAGATTAATTCAAAGAAAAGGAAGGACGTATTTGATTAATTATATGTATTGATTAGGTTCAATCGGAGACGCTGGTAACTGGTGATTATGAAGGGTCTAGGTGGGAAGATAATAATCCACCTGTCTTCAGAATGACAATTGTAATTCCACAAGTGCTAAAAGGGTAAATTGATTTTTTGAGCTAGGTTGGGAATTTTCAATTTTTCATAAGGAGTAAAGGAAATAGAGCAAGAAAAACACAAGGAATTTATAGAAGTTCAGCCCTCCAAACCTATGTCCTCACCTTAACCACAAGTTGAGAGTTTCAATTCACTATCAATCTACTTCAAGGTGTAGATCAAACCCTCACAAGCTTAAACCAAGCTACGTAAGTGTTTTCCCTAGGCTCACACTCAAACCCATGTGTTTTCTCAAGGCTCACAATCAAACCCAAGTGCTAAGAACAATCCTCTTAGCTTACAAGTGTTTTCCTAAGGCTAACACTCAAACCCAAGTATTTTTCAAAGGCTCACACTTAAACCCATATACTAAGAACAATCCTCAATCTCACTCACTCAACCTCACTATTGAGCTATTGAATAAAGGAATTAAACACTCACTAACCCACACTCAAGAGCACTCTTAAGATAAAAAGAATTTACAAGAATTAAAGATTAAGAACTTGGGTGGTTGAAGAGTAAATTCAAGATTAAATGCTCAAGGTTTGCTCTAAATATGTTTGCTCAACTTCCTCCACTTGTTCTAGCTCTGCTCTAAGTAGTATTTAAATCCTCATAGAGAAAAAGAGCTGTTGGAGGTGCATTAAATGCAAAAAGAGCCGTTCAGCAACTAAAATAAAAGTTCTATGCACGCTTGTCATGACTCATGACAAATTGTTGTTTGTTATGATAGTCAGAAGCCAAGATGAAATTTGAAATTGCACATTTTCATGATCAGGGCATGAAACTTTTTGCTACTTTTAGAATTGGTTGTTAATGCTCATGAAAAATCTGTCACCACTCATGAAAAACCTTCAGTTTCCTTGAATTTTTATGACTTGAATTTTCTAATTTTTGCTCCAAATTTTTTTTCTAATGGCCGGTATTTGCTTGTGATCACTCATAATGAAGATTCCCATTGAATTTAACCAAACTTGACTTTTGATTCTTTACGAAAAATTCGACCCTCAATTTTGTCCCTATCATCATTGATGATGAGTCTGTCACCACTCATAATAGGTGTGCAGGCTAAATTATATTATGGCCCAGAAAGAGCCCCTCAAGTCATGCAAGTAAGCTCTGGATGAAAACATGCTAATTAGTGCATACTATATAATTTAACTTAACAAAATTCTGCCTGTGAATGATATGATGCTATGATTGAATGCTCCGATAGAATAATTGGAATAGTTGGATCACAAAGGAGGATTTCAGATTCATGTCAGTGAATAATATAAATGTTGTTAGAATACTGGTAGGATGGTGGATAGCATATGATCCAACACCACCAAAACCTTTTGGTGGTGGCTCCTTGCAAGTCTTAGACAATGCTTTCAATTGGGCAGGGTGAGTTCATATTCACAATTAGTCACCAATTAATCTAAAATGGCTAATTCTTACTATTGCAAATGTGTAAAGAATAACAAATAGAATATGAGTGGCACATATTATAAACATTCAACAATTGATATTTATTTTAATTATTTAATATTAATAAGATTTATTAATCCTAAAAATTATAATTTTTTCTACTTTTGTAAATTTATAGCAAATTTTAAAAAATTTGACAAAACTAATTCTATTTGATATAGTATTTGCAATTGTAATATAATTCTAATTTAGTCAAAATTAAAAAAATAAAATATACATGTACATTTTAGCTGAAATAGTTAATTTGTATTTGTGTGAGTTTTACATTCATATTATTTAAATAATAATTATAATATATCCTTATAATTTGACCTCAGTACACTTGCAAATGAAGTTTAAGTCTGATGGCCAAACCTTCAATAAACATTATGGGTGATTAAGGATTAAGTTCTTATTTTCCCTTTCTCCACTCTCCATGTACTATGTTCAATAAAAAAAAAAAAACTGAGTAAACTTTTAAAATATATAAAAAAGATAATGGAAAATTTACTTTACTTGTAAGAAATTATATGTTCATATTTTTCTTTAGCTAGTTAATGTCTTTGTATGAATGTGGGATCCATTGTCTTAGTAAGCTAATTCACCTTAAATACCATTTATATACTTTTTTTAAAATTTTTTTTGACCAAATTATACTTGTGCTAAAATTGTTAAAAAAAATATGTTAAATTAATTTTTTTAAAATTTTAATATTTGGTAAAAGTTTATAAAAAGTCGAAAAGTTCTCTTTTTGTTTTTTAAACCAATAGGTTATTCAGTTATTAATTTAGTGTATATAACAATTTCTTAACTAATAGTGTTACAAAACCTAATACTTTCGTATTAATCATTCATATCACCTTAGCACTAACTTTTCATATTACATGATCTATCATTGTTTAATTTATTAAAATCTATTCCCAAAAGGGTATTGTCCAATTATAAAAATAATAGCTAACAATAATGGAATAAGAAATCAAGTAGTATAAAAGTTGGCACAAAGATGTTGGATTAAATATCAGGGAAAAAGTAATTTATTAGTTCTTTCCAAGAGTGAGGTGCAAGATCTAAAATTTATTGTATTTAATTTATAAAAATATATTTTTTTTATTTAGAAAGGAAGGCTGCCATAATTAGGGGTAACTACATGTTAGGAAAATTTGAGAATTAATTTTTTTTTTAAAGTATATCAAATTTTGAGAATTTTAAAAATAAAATATCTAGTAATGTACCAAATTTAAAAATCTATGTACCATATCATCCTATTTGTTTTTTATACAATTTAGTCCGAAAATTTATATCTTTTAGAATGATTCCATAAGATACAGTTTAAAATGGATATTTTCTCTATTTAAAATTTTATATTTTTTATAAACAAAATTATAACTAATTTTTAAAAATTATAAAATAAAAATACACAATCAATTTAAAGACAACTGATTACGAATAGCCTGTGATTTATTGTGCACAAAATATGGAATGAAAGTGATTGTGGATTTGCATGCTGCTCCTGGCTCACAAAATGGATTTGACCATAGTGCATCAATAGATCACTCGCTAGAATGGGGAAGTTCCGAAACAAGACAACAAACACTCTTAGTCATCGACTTCCTAGCAAAAAAGGTTAAAATTTAGGATGTATCGAAATTTCAATTAATATGCATCTTTTCATGTGGCAGAAAACATTTTCGTATTAAAAATTTAAAAAAAAATTTTGAAAATATTTTGGGGTCCATTTCAAATTTGAAAAAGTAGAAAACATATCTCAATTTAGAAAAATATATATTTTTTAGTTTTTCCTAAATATGAAAGAAAATAAATTTATAAATGATTTTATATTTTTCTCAAATAAACAAAATAAATTTTTGATTATAGTATTACTGATAGTAATACTTAAATTTTATAATATTTATGTGTGTATATATATATTAATATTTATTTATGTACACCCTTATAATTTTTAAATTTATATATTTCCAATTATTAATTAAATTTTTCCTATTTATGTTTTCATTTCCATGCAACTTTGGTAAAATAATATATTGTCATTAGATCACCTTTCAATTATAACATTTATATTCTTATATATGACATTGGTATAAGTTAGACATGCGAACAATCGAGGTCTTGGTGGAATTGAGTTGTTGAATGAGCCATTGGCCCCTATGGTGAGTGCAGAAACCGTTATGAAGTATTATCAAGCAGGGTATGATGTTGTAAGGAAGTACTCCAAAGATGCCTATTTTATCCTTGCAAACAGAATAGGGCCTGTTGATACCAACGAATTGGTCTCTTTCGCAAGCAAGCTCCAACGAGTAGTCATTGACGTCCATTTCTACAACAAATTTTACGATCAATTGTTTAAAGGCAAAACTGCTGATTGGAACATAAATTACATTTGGCAAGATCGAGCTTCCCAACTCAAAGGCCTTAACACCATCAATGGCCCCGTCACATTTGTGGGTATGTCTAAAATAAATCATATATAATGTTCGTTATATATATACAATGAATTTTTTTTTGGAAAATTTTCTTTTTACCAGTGTAGGTAAGAATCTTAAATTTTTCATTCTCTATGTAAAAATCATTTAATAAAATAATAAAATGATAGGAGAATGGACTGGAGAATGGGAAGTAGAGGGTGCATCAAAGCAAGAGTACCAGAACTTTGTTAATGCACAACAAGAAGTCTATGGGAGAGCAACATATGAATGGGCATATTGGTCATACAAGCTTGAAAAAAATAATCAGATGCACTGGAGCTTCAAATGGATGATTGAAAATAATTATCTTAAAATTGCGCCGCTTTAAATGGCCATATATACCTAAACAAGCTAGCTATATGTTCAAGAGAAGAGTAATGTGTGTATATGTATATAAGTGTGCATGCATGCACGTATCTATGTGCCTACTAATTATAATAAAGGGCAAAAAACATGAGTAATATATATGCATGTGATGTTGTTCATATGATCGAGCTATTGCCCAATCCTTGTCGCGAGCTATTGCCCAATCCTTGTCGCTAGCTATGATAAGAAAATGTGCATATCTAGTTGGCTTTTCTGGGGTTGCACCAGGAATATGAAATGATCTGCCTACTTGCTGGAATGTCTAATATATGATAACAATACTGTTATCAACTAGTATAAACCAAGATAAGATATTTCAAGGCTATATCGAAATGTAAAAGAAAGGCACCTCAGCAAATGTTTATTATAAACCCCAGTGCTTGTTTTTGCCCTTTGCTGGAACCAGAGTCTCTGTCAGATGATAAAAAGTAGCTTTTTTTGCCTCACCTAGGAAAATAAGGTAGTAAAACCCATAAGGAACCCACCATAGAATTAGAATAGGCAGGAAAAAGAAAGAAACAATTGACAGAATACCATTAACCCATGCGCTTTGATTTCCCCTAGATATGGGAAAAGCCTGAAATGTGTTATCTCAAGCTCTGAATTACTTATCTATTGAGAAGCAAAGAAAAGCAACATCAAAATTTGCATTGCATATTCAGCTCATTGTCAGCTAAAAAAAGTTGATCGGCCAACTTTTAAATAACTAAGTATGAGAATCCTTTACATCCCTAGTTAGATTTAAAAAAAAAAAACCAAAACAACGCTTAAACTAATATAGCAAAACCAACATAATACACTAGCAGGATTTCTAACTGCTTACCTTAGTAGCCAAATAAAATAGAACTGCATTCTTAGATCGTGATTGCTATTGGTGTTCCTGCTGTTGTTGTTCTCTTCCTCGACAAAATGCTCAACTGCCCAAATTGGAACCCAAATTAACCCTAATGAATTTCACGAAAGCGAACCCAAATGCATGCAAAGAGCTAAGGGAGGATAGATTTTGGATAAAAAAAGCAAGGAGAGAATTAAATGGAATTAAAAGATTAGAAATTAAAGGAGGGAAACTAAAGGAGGGATATTTTGAGACTTATGTTACGACCTGCAAAGTCTTGGTAGCCCTAAGGCCCGTGATGCAGGCATAAGGGCGAGAAAATTCGGCCAAGGTAAGCCAAGGAGTGCTGCTTACTGTCAAGGCCAAGATATGTGCTCAAGAGCTCGTGGGAAGGCTCTAGAATATGCTAGAGACTTGCGAGAAATAGCAAGGGCTGTATGCTGCTAGCCTTGCCGAAACATGCCTAGAAGCTTCTGGAACCATGTGGAGTGAGCCATGTCAAGACTCGTTCGGAAACTTCCCACCAAGCAGCAAGGAAGCTTGGCATTCTAGAAGCTTCCCATGCTTGCTATCCATGCTAGGTCATTCGGTCATTCTCTAGAATATTCACTTATATTCTTTGTACATAAGATATTTGTAGAAATGTCTAGAAGAATTAATTGTAGCCACACATTAAGGAGGTGGACAACCTATATAAAGGCCACCCCTCTCATTTGTAAAGTAGAGAGGAGAAATTAATAAAGAGTATTCCCCTATTTTCTCATTCAAGTGCTACCTACTTATTCACTCTACATTCATCCTAGTCCTTTGCTGCCCACTTTGCTCACTTAATTTCTGCTACGTTTCAACTCTAAGGCTTATATAACTCGACTTTGCCCACAAGTTGACTAACTGCCGCGCGACTTGGCTAACCTCTTAGCCTAAGCTCGTGACAGGTGGTATCAGAGAAATAGTTTCATCTTAGGTATCGCTGTTTGGAGCAACTCGAGCATGGCAAGAGAGGAAGGTATCATTGCTACCAACGTAGAGGAGCAACAGGTTAGACAAACTCATGGGCGTGAAGAGTAATGCTCACAACCGCCTAAACGTGGCAAATCTAAGGCTCCAATAAGAGAGCCAACCGAATTCCGTGTGGCTAGCTTAGAGAAAAGCTTGGCCAATGTAACTTTGACCATGGGAGAGCTCAGCGATCAGGTGGATAATCTTATCCATGAGAACGCGAAGATCATCAGGGCTGCCAAGGCCATGATTGAAGAACTTGGCAACACCTTTGTAGGACAACTACACTCCCTTTAAGACAAGGTAAAGGAACTTTGTAAAGAGATGGATGCCTTTCGTCGAGGTAGTCCACCCTTGACAAGCACTGCTGCCACTTCTAGTTCCGCTGCCGTTCATGGTCTAAAAGTCCCCAAGCCTGCCATGTACAATGGCATGTGCAATGCCACAATGGTGGAAAATTTCTTGTTCGGTCTTGATCAATACTTTGAGGAGATGAATGTCACAAAGGATTTTTTGAAGATTAGCAATGCTGCCATCTTCTTAAGGGTTGCTGCTTAACTATGGTGGAGGAGAAAGCATGTCGAGAGGGAGAAGGGGCTTTGCATGATAAATACTTGGGAGCAGTTCAAGACCGAACTCTGCAAGCAGTTTGTGCCTCACAATGCTAGTGATGAGGTGCTAAGCAAGCTACGACGTTTGAGGCAAACGAGTAGCATTGCGGACTAAGTTAAGGAATTTACTACCTTGATGCTAAAAGTCCCTGACGTGCCGGACCATCAGCTCCTCTTTGACTTCAAAGATAGGCTTAAGGATTGGGCGAAGATGGAGCTCGATCGTAGGGGAGTCAAGACCCTCGATGAAGCCATTGTCATTGCAGAGTCCCTTTGCGACTATTCTGCCCAAGCCAAGGGAAAACAACCCAACTCTAGTAAAAGTGGGGGCGACATGAAGCCTTCTTCGAACGATGATGAAAGGCGCTCTTGATCGACACACAAAGAATTTAAGCACAAGGAGTCCAACCACCAAAAATCATATAATGGCAACTCCAAACAAGGCAAGGGTCCCTTGAATAAGGGCAATGCTGCCAAACCGTCCCTGCCTTGCTTTATATGCGAAGGACCACATTGGACACGAGAATGTCCAAAGAAGCAAAACATCAATGCCATTATGGCAGAATTCAAGAAAGTCCATGAGGAGCCTCAAGCCGCCCTTGCTTCCTTGTAACTCTTGGATGCTCAATAGCCAGACGTTGGCAAAAATCTTGCTGCGATGAACCTCCTCCCCAACACACAAGTTACGGGAGTGAATAATGAAAGTGGGCGAATGTCCATCAAGGCCACCATTAATGGAACGACATTGATGGCCATGTTAGACATAGGTGCTGATGGTGTCTATATGGCAAACGAGATCCGCTTATGATACACCAAAACCACAGCCTATGCTGAAAGTGCGAATTCACAGTTTGCCATCGTAGGGAAGGCATATAAGGTGAAAATTTGCATCGGCCAATGGGAAGGCAAGACTGACATCCACATCGCTTCCATTGACAAGAAGCAACTCTACTTAAGAATCGGCTTTCTATATGCTGCGAAAGCCATTGTAGTTCCATATGCTAATGCCCTATTCTTTGCAGGAAAAGATGGAGTAATATAGGTGCCTGTCAAAAAACAAGGGCTCTTCAACATTCGACTCGTAGAGGGACAAAATGCTAAGGCATCAAAGGTTACGCCAACAAGGAGATCTGCTCGCGAAGATGTGCGAGGAACCTCCAAACCATACCAACGACGCAAATGCCCTAAAGCACCAAGCTCAAGGTGCAATGAGGTCGTTGCGAGCTCAAGTGGGGGAGGGTGTTACGGCTCGCAAAGTCTTGGTAGCCCCAAGGCACAAGGGCGAGAAAATTCGGCCAAGGTAAGCCAAGGAGTGCTGCTTGCTGTCAAGGCCAAGATATGTGCTCAAGAGCTCGCGGGAAGGCTCTAGAACATGCTAGAGACTTGCGAGAAATAGCAAGGGCTGTATGCTGCCAGCCTTGCCGAAACATGCCTAGAAGCTTCCAGAACCATGTGGAGTGAGCCATGTCAAGACTCGTTCGGAAACTTCCCACCAAGGAGTAAGGAAGCTTGGCATTCTAGAAGCTTCCCATGCTTGCTATCCATGCTAGGCCATTCGGCCATTCTCTAGAATATTCCCTTGTATTCTTTGTACATAAGATATTTGTAGAAATGTCTAGAAGGATTAATTATAGCCACACATTAAGGAGGTGGACAACCTATATAAAGGCCACCCCTCTCATTTGTAAAGTAGAGAGGAGAAATTAATAAAGAGTATTCCCCTCTTTTCTCATTCAAATGCTGCCTACTTATTTTACTCTACATTCATCCTAGTCCTTTGCTGCCCACTTTGCTTACTTAATTTCCGCTGCGTTTCAACTCTAAGGGTTACTTAGCTCGACTTTGCCCACAAGTTGACTAAGTGTCGCGCGACTTGGCTAACCTCTTAGCCTAAGTCTGTGACACTTAGCTATTAAAATTTTAGAAACTACCCTAATTTTTTTTTCTTAAGTTTAGAACAATTTAGAAATGGTTTGGGTCACCATTTTTTAATTTTCAAATGAAAAATGATTTTTATTTCCAATTTTATAAATGCGTTGATAAGAACAGAAAAAAGAAGTCATTTAACAATGGTTATAAAATCCATTTTAATTTGAAACCAATAATTTCCATTTCTAAATTGGTCTAGTTGTCATATCCTTAATTTAGATATGGAACAATTTTTCGTTTCAAATTTTCTTTTGCCATTTTGTTTCAGATCCGTTTCTATAAATTACCGTCATTCTTTGGCACAAAATTTAGAAACAATTACTAAGTCATTTCTAATTTTCATTTTTATTTAGTTTCTATTCCGTTTTAATATTATTATTTGTCATTCCGTTTCAAATATGTTTTATTTCTAATTAGAAACGGAAATATTCCATTTCTAATTTTTGTTTTTAAACCAACAAATTCTAGTAGTGTTTATGGGCTTATATTATAGTGGTTTTTCTAGATGTTTTTGGTACCTTGTTGTTTTTTTATTGTTTTTCTAATTGTTTTTGACTGTTTTGGTGGTTATTTTTTGTTGTATTGATTGGTTCATTTTTCAGTTTTTTTGAGGGTGTTTTGTAATGGTTTTTCTCTTTGTTTTATGGTTGTTTTTGGTTATTTTTTTCTTATTGGTTCTTTTGAAATGTTGTACAAATGAAAAAATTAAGAAGAAAAGTAAAGAAAAAATAAAAACAACCTAAAAAAACCAGAAAAACAATAAAAATAAATAAAATAAATAAAAATAAAAATAACCAAAAAAGCTAAAAAACAGCCAAAAAACAACTAAAAAACAACCACTAAAATAACACGAAAATAACAAAAACAATTGCCAAAACATAGTACAAATAAAAATAAAATAATTAATAAAATAAAAAATAACAATAAAAACAAC
>CATIWM010144964.1:0-13817 GCA_949671775.1 Mallotus repandus
AAATTTAGGTTTAATTAACTTTAAAATTAATTTAGGCCCATTTAGATTAATTTAGACTTTAGGCCCACTTTATATAATTTAAAATAAATTTAAACTTAGCTCAGCCCATTAAAGCATTTCTTTTAAAATAAATAGATTTAAAATCATTTCATTTAAATTAAAATAAGTAGAATTAGGCCCATTAAATTAAATTCATTTTTTCTTAAATTTGGTAGACTTAGGCCCACTTTTAGAATTAAAAACAATGGATTTAAGTTCACTAATATAATTAAAATATAGGCCCACTTTTAGTTCCATTTCACTTTTAAATAAAAAATATAGATTTAGCTAACTTAAAATTAAAATGAAATGTAGTTTGGATTTAGGGACGTTACGCCTTGAAGCCATTTTTTATGTGTTTTTTAATGGATTGATTGACTTAGGATTAGATGGATGTTCAATGAAATTGCATGTAACTAGGGAATAAGATAGTAATTCATAAGATAATTTTAAATGAACACAAGATAATTCCGTATCTAGAACTCCTGGTTGTGGTGCTAGCTTGTATTAGAGAATCGAGTTACCACCACTTTCGATTTGTCCCAGTTATTACCCTGGGTGGTGACTCCTCATCTCCACGCCATATCTTTGTGACAGTGATTAGTGTGTTCCCTAGAGCCCTGAGCTCAAACAATGTCGCAGTTGCAATAAAATTGGGCACGCGCTAAACCCTGCCGTCTATAGTGGCGACTCCACTGGGGATAAGAGATATTGATTCTACTTGTGTTCTTTAGAATTATTTTATTAATTATTATTTTATTCTTGCATTCATTTTTGCATGTCCCTATTAGCCGATGGTGTTGGTTTATAGTCCCTTGATTCCACTAGCTTCCTGGAATTGTAATTTGGCTAACCATCACTCTTAGCCTTAACTCGGTTCAAGAGAGATTACCGGGCTCATCTGACCAGAGTCTGTAACCAGAGTCCTAAAGGGGGGGTAGTCTTCTCTCGAGTTGGTAAAGGATGTCGAGCCCCTCTGACCTTGGCCTGTAACTCAAGTCTTAAAGGAGGACATCTTGCTAAGGGCACCTTAACCTTTTTACCGAACTCAGCTCATGTAGTGACTTAGCAACTTCCCCTAGGACTTACCCAATTTGCTTGTTTGTTGCCATGAGGTATTTCTATTTATAAAAGCCCAAGCCCATACTTTATAAGCCCATTTGGACTAATAAAGATTGGGTTAAACTTTTATACCTAGAAATACTATTTCTATACTTTACTGCTTTGAGAGATTTGGCATGCTCGTCAGTTCTTGATATCCCCTATCGATATTAAGGCCCAGACCAAAAATCCTAGGAAGAGAAACTCACCATTGAACATGTGTGTGGGAGGAATAAGGTTGGGAGGATGTATGTTGTACACTTGATTTGATACTTGTATACTTGACTTGATACTTGTTATTTATGACTTATTGCATAGCACGTGCATCATGCATACATGCATACATATAGTTTATGCATCGTACTAACCCTTTGTTTTTCAGTCATCATAAATTCATTTGGGTCTTTTTGTGCTTAGGAACGGAAAGGTAGCAAATTAGTGAGGACTTATTCAAGCTAAAAGTCTATAGCCAAAGAGATCCTTTGCAGTTTGGAAAAAGTTCGATCAACCCGCTTTACTTGGAAGCTACACCAATACCAATTACACAAACAGAAGAGATGGAACAAGGAAATTGGACCCTAGAGGACATCAAAGGAGTATTGATGGATGACATGAGAGCAATGATGCAAGATGAACTAAGACAAGCCCTAGCCGGGTTAATGCCATATGGTGCTACACCTACACTCGCTGCTGTTGCACCTCTTATTGCTGCTAATCCACCAGTTGTAGATGCACCGCTTGATAATGCTAGGGGTAACTAATGAATGCTGCTAGGAATGCACCAAATGCTGAAGTAAAATTGGAAGATATGGAGAACTATATGATTGAGAAAGCAAAGAGGGAATCACTTAAGAAAGTTCAAGAGCTGGAATCTAAGCAGATGAAAGCACTGGCTCATAAGATGTCCAAGATGGAAGAATAGATGAGAGGACAGGGTATGGGATATTCATTTGATTTTGATGATATAATGCAATTTGAGGAAGATAAGTTGTCTGATAAGTTTAAGATGCCACAACTACAGAAGTTTGATGGTACTGGAGACCCAAGGATCCACCTTAGTCAATATACAACTACTATGAGCACCACAAAGGCTCCTCTGTCCATAGTTACCAAGTTGTTTGTACTATCCTTGGAGGGTATGGTTGTCAATTGGTATCATGGGTTAGAAAAGTTTATCTGAGCTGACTGGAGAGAATTATGTACTGATTTTCTGCAATAGTATGATCATAATACTAGGCTTGAGGTGTCTATCAAAGATTTGGAATTTACTAAGCAGAAGCCCAATGAATCATTTTCTGATTTCCTAACTAGATTCATGAATAAGGTAGGATTAATGAAAAATAAGCTAGCGGAGAAGGATTAAGTTAGGATGATCGTTCAAAATGTATCACCTAATTTGGTTGAAAGGTTACAAATGATGAACCCTAAGACATTTGTAGACCTTCATGACGATGGGTTGCAAGCTAAGGAGATTGAAAGTGAGAAAAAAAAGACTGGTAAAAGTACTTGGATAAGAAACTACCCAACTGGGGGCACACAACAAGGAAATACCAGTCGGACTGTGAAAGTCCATATTGTTCAATAACCCAGGAGATTCTCAAATTTCAACCAACCCTTATCTACAATCCTAGACCATTTGATCCAAAAAGGCCTCCTTAGACCCTTAATTGTCTCTAAACCACCAAACCTAAATCTCCCTGCCTTTGACCCAAATAGTTATTGTAAGTTTCACCAAGGTCCTGGCCATTCTACTGACTCTTGTATGTGTCTTAAACATGAAATCCAAAACCTTATAGACTCTGGAAAAATCATAGACCCTGAAAACTCGAGCACCAGAAATAATCCTTTTCTAAACTACCGAAATGTACCTTCCCCAACCACCATAATGATTAATTCAAGAGTTAGTGAGCAAGAAGTACTAAGCTCATTTGAGGACCTAGACCTTATTACTAATGAGAATACTCCTGATGCCTCCAAACAATCCCAGAGAGGAGTTAAAGATTTATTGGGCCAACCTTCTGGCAAGTTTGATTATAAAGTATTTTACTCCAAACCACCTTCTTATGATATCCCTATTGAATCAATCACACTTGGAGGATAGGGTGATGAATTTGGAGATGACAGTGAGCCAATAAGTAAGAATAGTGAAAAATCTGAGGCTCCTAAGCATCCACAACAAGGAGTTGAAGATGTGTTAGGATAGCCCTCAAGCAAGTTTGACTACAAAGTGTTTTACACTAAGCCATCTTCTAGTGACATACCCCTTGAAATAATAGTGCCTACTGGATAGGGAGATGAATTTGAAGAGGAGGACAAGGAAGGCTATAATGGGTGGATTGACAATACAGAAGTGAACCATGGTCGTCGAGAATAGCTGTTACATCAGCCACCCAAAGGACAGCCAACTTAAGACTTAGCATCCTTAGCATCTAGAATAGAAAATAAATTTCTTGTGTTTTTTTTAATAACTTTCCAGTTTCTTGTGAACATTTTATTTTCATGATCGATGATATGAATTCTGATTGTGCTTATTTATGTAATGTGCATCCTAATGATATTGTGCATTGTCATACTTATCGCATCTGCATGCTTGACATAAACCCAATTTTAACTAGATTCATTCAACATGGGCACGAATGAAAATTCAAAGAACATTCATATATCACATGGTATAACTTTTAAGGAGAGAGAATATGAAAAGAGAAAAATAAAGAAAAATAAAAAATGAATGAAAGGGTTAGCTAGGTAAAAATGAGAGAAAAATATTTTGTGAAAATTTTTTAAAAGGACTAATTAATGACAAGAGTTGTATCATGTGATGTAATAAATGTTATCATTTTTGCCCTAATGAATGAATAAATTTGAGTTTGAGTTTATTTTTCAAATATTGCATATTCGTCTTTATCATATTGTATAAGTATCTGAATGGAAACACAAAATATGATGAAAGCTAAACAATCAGAGCTATGAGATCACTATTTTAGTTTCATTTTCTCCTTGTCATTCCTTTGTGATTCATTTTTGAAAAAAAAAAACCATTGTCCTCTTATATCTTGAAAACCCAGGCGGCTGAGTAACTTGCATTGCAACCCGTGTCTGGTATCAATTATTGAGTCAGCATCAAGCCCCATATTCTACTCAAGAGTTCTACGAAGCTATAAATTCCACATTGACCAGCCTCCATTGAGAGCAAGACTAATGACAGGTATAAAGGAAAAATATCAGAAACTGAGGGCAGAATGTAGCTTTGGGAGTAATTTGGGGACAAAATAGTGAATCTGCACTTAAAGATTGAAGATGAAACACTAAAGTATAAGAGTTATCAAAAGAGTTTTGGGGGCAAAAAGAAGTGAACTACAAGCAATAGACAACAGTTCATCCATATAGCAATCATCAGACAATGGACTTCATCCTTCAATTGGTTATCTGTTAGAGGAACTGTATTAGAAGCTCTAAAATCAGAAGTACCAACCTTGAAACATTCAAGGCTCAAATCTGCAAGTTATTGACAAAGGACCTCGGTCTTACACTCCGAGCTGCGAGCATAATTCTTCTCTACAGAAGACCTGTTAGGATCATACATATCATACATAACATGCATACACTTGCATACATCTATTGTGAAGTACTTGCTTACTATGATAAAAGATTTTTGAGACAAATTAAGATTATACAAATACTTTGTTACTAATATTCAAAATTAGTGTTGTAAAGTACAGAAAAGTAGTCAGAGGTTGAAGGAGTGAAAATAGGAAGGGCGATACTATCAAGATGAACCAGATGCTCAATGGGCCTATCTAATAGGGAGATATCATAGAAGTATCATCCTAGGCAATCTCAAGAGGAATACACTTCAAGAGATGCACCTGAATGCATTTTAGACAGCCACAAGACTGCTTCAATAGAGATAAAGCATCTAATCTAACTTCTCTCAACTCCTAATCTGAAGGTCTAACATACCAGTAATGCAACTATCGACAAGAAAAGGGAATAATGCACTCAGTACTTGAGATGAATGCACTCTAAAATTCCTCTCATAATGAAATAAAGCGTCTAACTCCTAAACCTTTTTGCAGGGAATATCAGGGAGAGAAACGAGGCCTTTATTATAACATCAATGGAAATGGCAGCAAGATAAACTCAGTGGCAAAGTATCAAAGACACCTATGATCAGAGACATCATCATAATCAAAAGGGAAGAGTGTGAAAAATAATGTTGCATTCTGACAAAGTTTCTTTATCTACAAACAAACCAGACTAACTTATGGTATTTTGTGCAGGGAAAAACAAAAGAGAATGAAGAAGGAGAACGAACCAGCACAATAGTAAGAACAAGCAAGAAGACAAACCCCAATCGCTCATCAGAATATCACCCCATGTGGCGAATGTCTTGATAAATGCTCAAGGGAAGTAAAATGTCTTGATAAATGCTCAAGGGAAGTAACAAAACTCTATCCCTTTAGTTATGCAATAAAGTGCTTCCTCAATAAAAAAAAAATTAAAAGTAAATTCATCCAGTTCACGAGATCATGTGTGAAAATTTATCTCATGAACTTTTGATCTTAAGGACTCTTGTTTATTAGCCTCGCAGAGTTTAGATGTCTAGTTGGCAGCTCTGTGCTGAGAGTTTCTAAACTTTAATCAATCTAATGCTCGCTTTACACCTGAACGGAGGGAAGAATACGCAAAAAACAAAATCTATGGATTTGCAGTATAAATTTCCTAGATTTTAAAGTATCATTTCAGTCTTTTTGCATAATAAATATGCATCTAATCTACTCTAATGCTCAAATTGAGTAAGAGTACAAAATCCCTTGAAGGTATCCATACCGAGTAATACGAGAAAGGCAAGGGAATACTAAGAGGAGAATTGAAATAAAAGCAAGCATTTTTAATCTACTCCAATTGTCAGAAATGAGTTAGAATATCAACATGAATCTTCTGGTGGTATCCATGCTGAGTAATATGAGAAAGGCGGGGGAATACTAAAAGAGAACCACGTTAAAAGTTGCTTTATTTACTCCAATGCTCTAAACAGAGTATGAGTATCCGAAGGACCTTTCCAATGGTATTCACGTTCAGTAATATCAGAAAGGCGAGGGAATACTCGGATAAGGAAGAAAGCACATCAATAACTCAAAGACTGTTTTGATCCTCAGAATTCAACATATTTATGATCAATGTCCACAAATGTTGTCTAGCAAGTTCTCCCTGAATTTAGGTGTGAAAGTTAGCTCTTCACTTGGTAAATAAACACTCTCAACATAAGGTGGTTAATGATACCTCTAACTTTACGAATGGCAAATAAATGATAGTCATGAAGATCAAAATTAGTGAGATATATTGAAGGCATTATCTTGTGATAAATGATGAATTTGCTTAAATGCACTTTTGTACAATCATCATGCTAAAACTAACTTTAACAAGTTTTTAAATACAGAAGAAAATACACTCAGTATGTGTCATCAGCATCGGCATTAGCAATGAAGGCAGCTGATCAAAGTCAATCAGCAAGAGAAATTCAAAGCAATCAGTCAGCGCTAACACAAAATTCCAGTCGATGTGAAATTTAAAAGGTGATGTCTGCATCTTTCACACACTGCATTCACTCAGTTATACGCTACGTGGTAGCTATAACTCCGATTCACTCAGTTGTACACTACATGGTAGTTATAACATAAATTTGAAGTTCATTTTGTTATATGCTATATAGTAGTTGTAACAACAATTTGAATTCACTTTAGCTAGACACCGCACAGTAGTTATAGCACAAGTTCACTAAATGTTCCACAAGAACTATAGTGCAATTAGCTAGACGTCCCATAGGGAATATAGTTAATTTCTTCAATTCATTTCACTAGACGTCCTATAGGGAATATAGTGCAATCAGATAGACACTACACAGTAGTGATAGCATCATAGCTAGACGTCCCACAGGAAATATAACTAATTTCATCAAATTAACACTATACGATAGAGTATAGTGTATTTCAATACTATAAGTCTGAGTATAGTGTATTTCCAGTCAACACTATATGTCCGAGTATAGTGTATTTCTAGTTAACACTATACGTCCGAGTATAGTGTCTTTTCAAATCAACACTATACGATCGAGTATAGTATATTTCAACACTATACGTCCGAGTATAGTGTATTTCCAGTCAACACTATACGTCCAAGTATAGTGTATTTTCAAGTCAATATTATACGACCGAGTATAGTGTATTTTAACACTATACGTCCGAGTATGGTGTATTTCCAGTCAATATTATACGTCCGAGTATAGTGTATTTTCAAATCAACACTATACAACCGAGTATAGTATATTTTAACATTATACGTCCGAGTATAGTGTATTTTCAAATCAACACTATACGACTGAGTATAGTGTATTTCAACACTATATGTCTGAGTATAGTGTATTTTCAGTCAACACTATACGTCTGAGTAAAGTGTATTTCCAGTCAACACTATATGTCCGAGTATAGTGTATTTTTAAATCAACACTATACGACCAAGTATAGTGTACTTTCCAAATCAACACTATACGACCGAGTATAGTGTATTTTCAAATCAAAACTATACGACCGAGTATAGTATACTTTCCAAATCAACACTATACGACCGAGTATAGTGTACTTTCCAAATCAACACTATACGTCAGAGTGTAGTGTATTTTCAATTCAACACTATACGACCGAGTATAGTGTCTTATCAAATCAATACTATACGATCGAGTGTAGTGTCTTTTCAAATCAACACTATACGTCCGAGTACAGTGTATTTTCAAATCAACACTATACGACCGAGTATAATGTACTTTCCAAATCAACACTATACGACCGAGTATAGTGTATTTCAACACTATACGTCCGAGTATAGCGTATTTTCAGTCAACACTATACGTCCGAGTGTAGTGTATTTTCAAATCAACATTATACGATCGAGTATAGTGTATTTCAACACTATACATTCGAGTATAGTGTATTTTCAGTCAACACTATACGTCCGAGTATTGTGTATATCCAATCAACACTATACGTCCAAGTGTAGTGTATTTTCAAATCAAAATTCTCGAGCAGTTACGGACTGCAGCATCAAAAGTGAGCAACGAAAGGGTTGCAGCTAAATGCGAGCAGTTATGGGCTGTAGCATCAAAAGTGAGCAATGAAGGGGTTGCAGCTAATTGCAAGCAGTTATGGACTGCAGCATCAAAGGTAGAAAACTTGCCAGCAATTTTAGATTATAGCAGCACAAAGCTTACATCATGGGATGATGAAAATAACATTGCACGATTCAGTTTTATAGGCAAACATTCTATAACACGTCAGGTAAGTATCCTAACTCTTTATCTTGAAATTGTGTGCTTATTTTCTTTGTCGCAATTTGTCAAGCAAACAGCGACAAAGAGGGGCAAAAAAAAAACGGAAGTGGCTTATTTCCGATCGGAAATTGGCTATTTCCGACCGGAAATAGCCAATGCAAAATAAATGGCCATAAGACCATCTTTGATTTTAATTGAATGGGCCTTTGGCCCATTCGACCAAATTTTCTCTTTCTTTCTTTTTTGAAATTTTGTATTTTTTTCTTCTTTTTTTATTTTTTTAAAAAAATTATAAAAAATGATTTTATATATATATTAAATAAATTAATAAAATTTAAAAATAAATTACAATTTAGTTCAAAACAAATAAACCAAATCCAATAAACCTAATTTCACAGTCAATTTTCATCATTGGGTCCTTTGTCGCATCCATACTCTAGTCATCTCAAAATTTGGTGCTTACACCCATACCCTCCATTGTATGTCAAGTTTTATGTATAGTTGAGCTAGAATACCAGAGCTTCTACTCAATCAAGGAGCGAGAATTTTTGAATTTTGATGACTCTCAAAATAAGTGAAATTATGAGAAAAATTGGATTAGAAGTAAAAATGAAGTTAAGAGTGAGGATTTAAAAAGTTGAGGACGATTTGGACTCAATTGAAATGAATAATTGTTTTAGAATGAACAATTGAAAGATCAAAGGTTAATAGGTAATATGAATGTGTCATTAAGGGCCAAAATGAGAATTGTACCTTTTAACTTATCCTAATTATAGTCTAGAAACGTCTTGTCTTTGTCCTTAAGAAAAGGATAAGAGGATAAGAAGAGAATGATAAGAGAAGGATTAGAAGGATAGATATGAGGGAGCCAAAAAAAAAAGAAGAATGATATATAAGAAGAATATGTTTCTTGGAAAGGAAAGAAAAAAAAAAAGAGAACTAGAAGAGTTGTTTAATTCTACTTTGAAGGATTTAATATTCATTCCAAAGGCTTTTGGTGATTGATTTGGTTAGTAATTTTAATGTTTTTGTTGATTAAAGTTAGGTTTACAAGATGCAGAATTCGGGTTTGAATTTCCTAGTTGATAAGTCTTAGTGTTTTGATTATAACTTGAACTAGAAAACTCCAAATTAAGATTGGTTTACTCTAAAGAAACTTTGAAGAGTCTTATATAACTTTTTAGTTTTTTATTAGAGCTTATTTATCTTGTATGATGGTCGAACGAAGCAATACTTTTTATTGCTCAGTCTGTCAATTTCTTTGAGCTGATTGTAATTCGTCATCCATAACTTTCTTTGTGGTTATCTAATTGAAGTGAATTTTTTATAGAATGTAGTAGACATATAGATATAATTTTTTTTTCAAATTTTAGCTTCCAATTCTTTTCCTAAAATTCTTAAGAATTTTTCAAATTTATCCCTATGAATCTATCTTGGCAGAGTCATTTTATCTAGTTCAAGTGAGTTTTGGTTGAGCAAATGGTGGGGGTTAGGCTATGGAATTTTGAAGGCATGTTAATGGATTGATGATGATTATATCCAAATGTAAATATGCTAAAATTAAGGTTAATTGTGGGTCTCTGATAAGCTTGAAATTCAAGTGGATAGCATACATGCAACCATGGACATGCATGTATATTAAGTAGAATTTTTATTGAACTGAAGATTAAAATAGTTGTTATTGTTATATATGATTGTTAGGGACAATATAAAGCTCTGCAAGGAGGCTAAAAATTGTGGTTGATAAAAGCAAGGAAATGTTTGAGAAATTGGTAAGTGGACTTGCTACCTTCTTTCCTCTTCTTGACCGAGTTTTATTGTGAGTGAGCTTGCTACCTCTATTTCTCATCTTGACCAAATTTTTATTGTGCATTGGCTTGCTTTTGAATTTACTTTGCTTGTCCAAACTCTATTGGGAATTTCCATCCTTGGAACTTCATTGAACCTATTATTATTGAAATCTAATTTATGATTGAATATCTAATGAATTATGGGGTTAATTGTTGAGTTAACATCCTTGATGAAAAAGAATATTTTTATTAAATATTTTAGTTTTTTAATATGTGCATTTCTGTTAAAAGATTTTTTTATGTATTGAGAGATATTTGAATTTTACTATAGTTGAAATGAATTATTTTAAGAATAATTTATGGGAAATATTTTGAGATACAAAGGTTTATTATAAGTGTATTTTTGGTATATATGAGGTATATTATAGTATATGAAAAAGAGTATATAGTATTTTTCAAAAGCATTTGATGAATGTGTTTCGAGCAATAAGATCAACGAGTAAACACCATATGTTGGTGATAGTAAGACCATGTTTGGGACATGGCAGGGCTAGAAAATATGTATAGTCATTGTCTGGGGCCGAATATATATTTTGAAGTGTGTATAGCTGATGCCTGGGGCCAGATGCACATTTTATCTTGTAGATGTAAGACCATGCCTAAAATATATGTATAGCAGTTGCCTAAGGTTGGATACATATTTTGTCTAAGGTTTGGCATTCGAGAGAAATTGATGGAAATGAGATATATATATATCTATATATTTATTTATTTATTGGCTTAAGTGCTTATCTCACTTAAGTCATCATATGCATACTAACTTATCTATATTGCTTTCGGTATAGTGCTAGTCCACACTATATCTGATGTCATTATTATATGTGGGTAGTTTACTCTAATTATGCTCTTAGATGAATTATTTTGTGAAGCTATGACATTGCATTGCAATAAGTTATTTTATTACGGTTTATATTATTGTGATCACTTAAGATTTCGAGAGTATAATACTGTGGACTATTTTATCTAAATGACTTGCTGCAAAATATATTTTTGAGTAAATTGATGTTACTTATTTTCTGAAATGATGAGAATCTATTTCAAATTGTGAATACATTGAAATAAATTAATGACCAACGACAATACAAACCACGAGTAAAGTGTGAGTATATATATGAATCCATGATCTGTTTCCTTCTCATTTTCTTATGCCCTTTTGTTGTTTTCCCTTGTAGTTCACTCACTGAGTATTTCATCTGAAATACTCACCACTCTCCCAATATAATTTTTATAGAGTAGCTGCCAATGACTTGAGCGTGGAAGCGAAGTCAAGATTTCAAAATGGTTGCTAGCAATTTTGTGAAAGTGTATGTTAAGAATTTATGTATGAGCTTTGGAAGAGCGGCAACAGTTTAATCTAGTACCAAGTGTATAATGTAAGAGGGAGAGAGCTATGTATTTTTAGTGTTTTAGTAATTTGGACAATATTATGAAATATATATGAAGTCATTGTCTCTCTTACCATCTTGAGTAAATATCTTAGCCTTTTTTTAATTAGTTAAGCTAGTTGTTATGACGCTTATTGTTGGATGGTTATTTTAAGTGATGTTGAATTGATCATACCATTGAAGGTAGTTTTAGGTAACATTCCTTCCTGTTGGTGCCTTCGATGTGCTATTATACAGTGACAATGCATGAAGATGGTGTAAGTAGGAAGGGGTGTTACCTCTGTATAAAAAGGTTTTAATAAATAATTATTAGTAATAAAGGTTAATTTTTGGTAGTGTGATTAACTTTTGTTCTATCATAAGATATTGATTTATTGAGACTCTTAAAATTAGTATAAAAAGATTTGTCATTTTAAGTATGAAGCTAATTACTGTATATAACTAAGTGCTACATCATGAGAGTCAATAGGAGCCATCTTTAAAATCCTATAAGCATCCTTAGAGACCATATTGTATGTAGTGAGCTATGATTTTGGGTTATGTTTACCAGATTTTAGTTTTTGCACGCAACTAAAAGCTACATTGTGAGAGTCGGTACAAGCCACCTCTAGAATTTCACGAGTCACCTTTAAGGTCCATGACTTGTCTAATGACTAAGATTTTGAGCTGTTCATATTGGATTTTGGTTTGAGACTAATGAGAACATCAACGCTTAAAGATTTTGAACTGTTCAAATTAGACTTTAGTTTAAGTTTGAGGAGAACATCAAATGCTTAACTAGGAAAATTTATGACACCTTAGTCTCACATTTAAAACAAGATGGATTTGATTTATAAAGGTTTTAGTAAGTTTTTACTAGTGTTAAAGGGGTTTACTTTTGAACCATGTAACTAAATAGATTCCATCCCACACCAAATTCGGCAAGTAGTGTTGGAATTTTTATTGGAATTTGTTCATAAATATACAAAAAAAAAATGTTTTTCAAAAAATATGGTACTTTATAATTATGTTTCAAAAATACAGAATAAAGTAAAAAATTTTCAAAAATACATTCTTCTTTCCTCTTCTTTTTCTTCTTTTTCTTTTTTTCTTTCTCTACATTTTTTTTCTTCTCTTTCAAAACACAGTTTTCTTCTTTCTTCTTATTATTCTTCTTCTCATTTTTTTTTTCTTTTTTTTATTCTTCATCTGCAAATTTTTTTCTCCTCTCTTTTCATTTTATTTTTGGCATTAGATCCCATTAAAAAAAAACCCACACGTAATTCATAGTTAAAAAAATGCAAATCTAATAGATCAACTAAAAAAAAGTGAAAAGTGAAAAGAGAAAGTAAAAGAGAGTTAAATTGTATTTTGAATTTGTTTGTTTTTTTTTTTTTTTTTTGCCAAAGAATGGTTTTCATAGCTAAAAACTTGAACTTTATAATTGTTTTGAGCATTGGAATTTGAATATTGTAATGACTCTAGTTTGATTTGTTTGGATTGATATGAGCGGATGCTTTCTTTTTTTGGTTGTTTTCTATTTTGGTTATTTTGGCGATTGTTTTGATGATTGTTTTGGTTGTTATTTTTCTAGTTGTTTAAAAACAACCATAAAAAAACCATGAAAACAACCATAATAACAACCATTGCAAAACAACCACATAAAACATAAAGTTGAAGCAAAAAAAATAAAAAATAAACTACCAAAACAACCACAAAAAATAACCAAAAAAATATTGTACAAATGAAAAGATTAAGAAAAAAGTAAAGAAAAAAGAATCACATAACAACCAGAAAAATAACCTAAAAAAATAAAAAATAAATAAAAATAAAAATAACTAAAGAAACAACCGCTAAAACAACTAAAAAACAACCACCAAAATAACTAAAAAAATCAGAAAACAACTAAAAATGGTTGTTTTTGGTTATTTTTTTTTATTTTCCTTGGTTCATTTTTAGTTTTTTAAGCTTGTTTTGGGGTAATTTTTTGGATATGTTTCTTGTTGCTTTTATGGTTGTTTAAAAAAAATAAAAAAACCTTTAAAACAACTAGAAACAATCAGAAAAACAATCACAGTAAGAAAACCTCATAAATATAAAACTAAATCAACAAAAAATCAAAAACAACCATCAAAACAA
>CATIWM010144965.1:0-12443 GCA_949671775.1 Mallotus repandus
AAGAAGTTTAAACTTACCAAAACTGTTTTGGTACGTTTATATATATATATATATATATATATATCTCTCTCTCTCTCTCATTTTCTAGGGGTTTAGGTTAAGCCACTTTTTTTCCTCCTTCTTAGACCTCTTTTGTGAAAAGAAAAGACAAAGAGAGAATTTGTGTTGTGAGAAAACAAAGGTTCTAGCAGACTTACTTCGCTTTGGATCACCTTGTTTGTGTGGATGCCATAGAGGGCATGACCTTTTGGTGACGTCTCAATTCGATAAAAGGAATACAAAAAGCTCAAGGTAGGGTGTCACCGGAGTGAACCCCCCCTCATCCTTCCAATAATCTTGCTATAAGATCATCTTGGTGAGTGTTTGGAAACCCTCTCAATCAATCTAGTTCGAATTACATGGATTTGGATTATGGGTTTTTGTGGTTAAGTTCTTTTGTTTTTCGCTGCGTTATGGATCACAAAACCTAACATTTACTCTAATAGTGATTGGGGTGGGTGTCCAAACACAAGAAGATCAACAAGTGGATAAGGGGTATATCTTGGCACTTCCCTCATCTTTGGAGCTCTAAGAAACATGTTACAGTTGCTAGATCATCTTTTGAAAATGAGTATAAAGCTCTTGCCAATGCAACTGCTGAGCTTATTTGGCTTCAATCTTTGCTAAGTGAACTAGGGTTTTTCTTGTCCTACCAAACCGATATTATAGTGTGAAAAAATCAGTGCAATTTATATGTCATCCAATCCCAATTTTCATGCTTGTACGAAACACATAGAGCTTGACTCCCATTTTGTATGTGAACAAGTTTCCAAAGGCCTTATTTAAATTAGGTTCATCTCCACCAAAGACCAAATTGGCGACATCTTCACCAAACCTCTGGGTGTTCGTCCATTTCAGCATTTTTGTTCCAAGTTGCGCCCCATTCCTCACTCCCCATCGGTTTGCAGAGGGTATTAACACATTAAATTACTTGTGTAAACAATAACTTATAGTTTGTGTAAATAGTGTGATATTAGCTTATTATCCCATGTAAACCCTAAACCCACTCTTGTATAAATACCTAATGTATATGTTCATGATAACCTAATACATAAAAATATATTTTCTTCTCCTCATACTTTTACACCCTCCAACATTCCAGCTTAAGAGCCTGATGTCGCCCAACGAGACATTGCAGTCTTTGCCTCATAACCAGTTACAGCAGTTGCCACCTCTAATGATGGTTTTAATTTCTTCATCGCTTAATTGGATAGGTCATCCAAAACTTGTAAATAAATTAGAAGCTCCTTCGATGCTTCATCCTAGCCCCTCTTACTCCCAATATGGAATCCAGAGTCAAAAAGTATTTACACCTGACGCAATTCAAACCCCAACCTTAACTTCTGCTTTCTTACTATTTGTCTAAAGGTCGAGATCGAGATTCTTTAAGACCTGCCACTTCCTTGGCTACAATTGCACCAATGTAGTCACTGGAAATCATTTTAGAAACTAGTATTCTATTTTAGTAAAGCCAACATGGATGTAGTCATTCCTATTTATTTCACTCTGAACCTGATTTTGCTTTGAATTTACAACGTTAGTGTGAGCACCAATAGCCTCATGATTTCTAGTAGGGGCTAAGATTTTATTATTAACTTGTAATCGACATCATTCTGATGTCATTGCAGTTGGGACAGGTTTCAACTTAGCTACCTAGCTAGTTAGCCGATGAGGATTTACCCTTCAATGTTACAACGTGACATAAATCAATTCTTCTAAGGAGAGGCTCTTAAAGATGGATCATATAGCCATGAAGACGCATCAACACTCATCCTCTATATGACCCAGCATTCTACACCAAAAGTAGAAATTTGGCAATTACTCGATATTCGAAATAAACCCATAATCGCTCTCCTTTGTTGCTCAAAATCATGGTGCCAAGCTTCAGAAGTTGATTTGAAACAATAATAACCCGAACTCAATGTATTTCCCCCATTTGCCAATACCTTCATAACGACTACCAACACAGGACCAATTTTGGACGCTATTTTCTATATTGAATCTTTATCCCTGAGATTTAATGGTAAGTTACATGGCCGAACCTATAAACGGAATTGATTGAGGTCAACTTTAGATGGTTACTCATTACCTTTTAATTCATCCAAAATAATCAGTTTTCTATTATAGTGTCATGGACCGTCCCTCAGAACCCTATTTCTATTCGCAGTCAATTCAAACTAACAAACAAAAAGTTAGAACTGACCTCCTGTAATTTAAAACCCTTTGTTAAATTCCAAGCTCCTTGTAGTGCACCTGAAAGAGCTTGTAGATTAAATGGGTTGCCAGACAACGCACGCCCAACCACATAACGTGCATGTCAATTAGGTTTTGTCAACTCAAATTCACTCATTTGTAAATCTACTATCTCGTCCTCTAGAGAAACGTTGTAGAAGGTGCTCTAATTCATGAGAGGTAGAAAATAATCTTTTAAATTTTAAACAAAAAAAAATTGACAAAGAAACTTCACTTAAGAAAAATAAAGATAGATTGTTCAACCATAACTGCAGTTTAGAATACATTTTTGAAAAATAAACAATAGAACAAAACATTACATAAATTGTCGTTAAAGATGAAAATTATAGACTAATAGCAACAACACATACACCAAGCCAGCAACAATACTGAGAAGGGTTTATCTCACTGAACGAGGTCTATCTCACTGAACGAATATAACTATGAATGTATGCCAATGCATCCACGAATAAATAACACGTAATACTATATAATACACACTTCATGAGAACATATGCACATGACAAATTAAAAAAAAAAAAAACAAAAAGTAATGTTTGGTATTAATTTTATAAGAATTTTGGTACGTTTTGATTAGATTTAGCTAGGTTTAGATTACTATTTGAAATTTTAGTTTTATTTATGTTAATTTAATTTTACTTGTATTTAATTTAAATTAATTATGAATCTACACTTTACGTGGATTGCAAATAATATGCTTATTTTAAAATAACTAATTAAATAAATTTAATAGATTAAAACTATAACTTAATTAAATATAAAAATGATAAAAGTTATTGTAGTAATTGTATTTTATTATTTTTTATTAAGAGTACATATATATTTTTAATATGTACATTAATAATAATAATTTATAACTTGATATCCGGAATCTTTGAGACCTACAATCAAGCAACCAACAAAGGAGTAAGGTGAGATATTGGGTTTTTCCCATAAACCCTTTAATGCTTAAGTTAGAGAGGGTAGAAAGAGAATTTAGAGAGGTAATGAGAGAGTAATAAGCTAAAGGAACATAATGAATAATAAAGGGAGAAGTAAGAAGTATTTATAGAGAATATAATGCTCAAATCTGAGAGTAGTAGGATTCCTCTTCTGTGTAGGACTTGTTCCTATTTGGGAGGTTTCCTTCCTGGTTCGAGAGTCTTCCTGATTAGGGACTCCTTTTCTTACTTGGATTGGGCATCCTTATTCTATAAGTAACCTTTTATTTAGGAAGATAAAATATTAATTGAATAGGAATATACCTCTAGGGTATTAAAAGCCCAGCTCCACCCCCCCCCCCCCCCCAACACAAGTCTGATAAGATATTTATGTCCGAGATTTCTTAAGTCCAATAAATTCATTACTGATAACTCGGAGTCAAGAGTTCTGAAAAAGAGATGATGATAATCTTTGTTGGTGATGAAAGGGTGAACTGAGGTGGCCAGCCTTAGTCACTGAAGGTGAAGATACTCGGTACCGAGTCTTTGAATTTAAGATATTAGAGTAAAATAACAAAGAGATGCCAACTAGACTTATAGATGCTCGGTGTTAATAAACACCCCGAGGGATTAATGCACCAGTGTTTTTGAAACATGCAAAATGGAACTAGCTAGTGCTGGAGTTTAATGCTCAGTGTCCCGAGGGAGTAACCCACCAGTGTTATAGTAATACACAGAATGGGACCAGGTAGTGCTGGAGTTTTTAAAGTGAACCTTAGTATTGAAAAGTGACATGAGGGTGCTAGTTTCCATAGATACTAGACTTTGTGAGATGCTCGGTGCTGAAGAGTGACCCGAGGATGCGATTTTCATATATACTTGACTTTTATGAGATGCTCAGTGTTGAAGAGTGACCCAAGATCTTGGATAGTTGGCAGCGAGATGTGTGACTTGTAAGTTTCACACCTTTTAATGTGCTTTTGAATTTTGAATTTGTGTAACTTCTACATCTGGTCATGTGTCAGGGGATGTTTTAAATTGTCATGGTGGTAGCTGAAGAAGTGTTTCAGTCGAAAAGACAGTTATGTTGGTAATTGTGTTGATAATGAGTTTTTATGGTAGGGATGTGTTGACTGTTATACCTTGAGAAGTGTGTTTTGATTACTTAGCCCCTGAGGGTAATTAGTGTCCTTTTAGGATCATCTCTTTGTTTTATAAATAGCAAATATGTGTGCTTGAGCCACTATTTCTATTTTGCTTTCTTTGTTTTGCTTCTCTCATCTCGTTTTTATGTTCTCTATTTTCTTTGCCTTCATTGCATCTGCCGCCAAGTCTGCCTTGTCTTTTAGGTGAATATTCTTCTTTTCTTAGTAGTTTTTCTTATCTTTATTCACCCGTCAGTGCCATGGCTCCATAAGAACAAGTAAAATATGACTTGTTTGAGCTGAAAGAAGATAAAGGTATATTGAAGTGGTATAGGAGGCATTTTGGCATCCCTCGTGAGTATTACCTGTGTACTATTAATAAGGATTTTAAGGTTCACACACCTATGTATGAGTTATCAAAAATAGTTGTGTATTTCATCCAAATGGAGGGTGGGTTAAGGTTTCCCCTAGACCCTTTTGTGAGAGCCTTCTTAACAGTTACTAGATTTTGACTGGGTACATAGAACTGATGTGTAGTATAGGCAGATCTCCATATTTAACCCATTTCTAGTATATATATAGCTAGGCCAACAAAACTGGAGAACTGACTTTTTTGTTGTTGGCGATACCCAAACATAGTATTTTCACTAAACTCCTTAATTCACCCAAAGCCTGGAGACACAAGTTCTTTATGGTTGAGCATCCGATGGACTTCATTGATATCCGACGCCAATGGGTGGAGGATTGCTATAAAATGAAGCGGCCTTCAAGAATTCTAGAGGATAAGGCTAATTTGATAAAAAAAACTACATTATCAGAGTATAATAGAGAGCGTATCTACTGAAACTCTCTCTCAGCGGTTTGTCCAAAGATTTTATACGGACATCCTCAGAATGAATAATGATGGTAAGTTCTGAGCTTCATGAAGGTATCTTTCTAACTTTGCTTCTTTTCTTTATTTGTAGATGGTAGACTTTTTCAAATTTATGGATGGGATACGCCTTTTAGATGACAAGCAATCTGAGTGACTAGGATAAGAGCTGGAGGTCATAGATTTGACCTGAGAAGAGGATGACCTTAAAGTTTGGTTTAACCTGATTTCGACAGCTGCTAAGGATCTAGCGACGAGCCCAGTTGAGATGGAGGTTACTGAATCTGTTAAAGTGCTAAGGAAGTGTTCACGGAAGATAAAGAGGAGCTAATAGATGGTCGCGAACTATACGTCAAGCGTCCTCAGATTCCTAGATGTCCGGACATGAGAAAGTTTATTCTTTAGAAAATAAGTCCTCTGAGCATCCAAAATTCTCAAGTTCGGGATCAGTATGCCGAGTCCCTGCACTTTTCATAGGACATTTTCCACTGGATGGACCTAGATAAGGATGAGCGTTCTAATGCTCTGATCACCCAGACTCCATAGGTACTTATCTGACCTTGTTACTAATATCTTGATGCTAAGAATTCTGAGTTCTGACATTCTTTCTTTTCAGCTAGTACAATGGTTGTTATGGAAGGACAACTAATATTTCCTGAAGAGTGAGAATAGCTTAAAGGAGCATAAGCTTATTTCTATTAAGCTAGAATATGAGAAGAAGCTTGTAGCAACCAAATGTGCTTTGGAACTAGTAGAGTCTAAGCAAGCCAAGAGAAAATATGAGGTGGAGTCCTGCCAGAAGAAAATCCAAGAGCTTGAGCATACCCAAGGTTAGTTGATCAAAAGGGTTGAGGAGCAAATTACCGATCTTGAAGCTCTGAAGAAAGAATTAGCTAAAGAGAAGAATGCCCGAAAGGATGACTTGAGAACTTACTAAATAATGGTGGGTGAGTACCTCAAAGCCTACAAGTCTGAATCCCGGAGGGTACTGCTTACTCAGTACAGTGATTTGGACTTCTTTGAGCTAGAAAAGTTAACAACCAATGATCTGGCAAGGCTAGCTTCTGAAGTGGAAGTTCCAAAGAAATTTGCTCCTAAGTGACAAAAGGATCCAAAAGCCGCAGAGAAGAAGGTTACTGGTGCTAAGGAGGCCACTTCCGAGCAACCGGCTAATCCCAAGGCAATTGGAGAGAAATGGTCTGCTAAGATTACTGTTGTGACTTCTCCAATGACTAAAAATCAATCTTTAGAAGATCCAAACCCAGTGTTTGTTGATGCTAATTTGCTTCATGAATCCACGGCTAATGTAAGTACTCAATAGTTTTTTATTTTTTTAATAGATGTAGAAACTTTTGAAAATCAATGGAAAGCGTACTTTTATTATGTCAGAAAATATGTTTATTTACTTAAGTATAATTTCTCTATTGATAATACTTTTGCAGACTATCTAAATTCCAATATCTAGGCAAATCTTTCCCCTGCATATCTTGTATCTTGTATGCACCCTTGGTAGTTTTCTCTATAACTTGATAAGGGCCTTCCTAATTAGATAAGCTTGCCTATTCCAGAGTTGCCTTTGCCAATGTCTGCTGTTCTTAACACTAGATCTCTAACTTTGAACTGTTTTGGTTGGACATGTTTATTATGGTATCCAATAACTCTCTATTTATCAGCTTCTGAGATTATGGATGCTAATTCCCTTCTTTCTTCCAGCAAGTCTAGGCATATCCGAGCATTGAGATGTTGACTTATAGATCTAATTCTCTTGTTACTCTCGGTAACTTGATGATCCAATCTCTATAGGAATCATTGCATCCATCCCGTATGTCAGTCTAAAAGATGTTTCCCTAGTTGAACTCCTGGTGTTGTTCTGTATGCCTAGACAACATTATTGAGCTCTTCCACCTAGTTCCTTTTTTTTTTCATCCAGCCTCTTCTTTAATCCTTGCATGATGATTTTGTTAGTGACTTCTATTTGTCCATTCATCTGAGGATGAGCCACTGAGGTGAATCTGAGCTTAATTCCCAGATCAGAACAAAATGTTCTAAATTTCTCATTGTCAAACTACTTCCCATTATCTATGATCAAAGTGTGAGGTATTCCAAATCTGCAGATGACTCCCTTCCAAAAGAAGTATTGAATTCTAGCCTCTGTATTGGTTTGAACAACCTCAACCTCCACCCATTTGGTGAAATGATCGATGGCTACAATCAAGAACTTTTTATGGGATGTTGACATAGGGAAAGGTCCTAAGATATCCACCCCCCAAACCGCAAAGGGCCATGGGCTTCCTATTGGATGTTGGGTGTTGGATGGCTTGTGATTTAAATAAGCGAACTATTAGCACTTGAGACACTTTTGGATGAGTTGCAATGTATCTTTTGGAAATAGTTGGCTAGTAATATCCTGCAATAATGCCTTCCTAACTAATGAGCTCCACATATCCCTTCGTGGATTTCTCTAAGTACATAGTTGCCTTCCTCCAAAGATATACACTTTGACCATGGGTGAGACAAAGATCTTCTGTAAAGTTTTTCATTGTACATAGAGTAATATGCAGCTTTGAGTTTTAGCTTCCTAGCTTTAAGTTTATCCTGAGGTAGGATGCCACGATCCAGATATTTAATGACTAGCTTCATCCATTCTACCACTTCCTGAGTGTTCAAGACTTTCGCTTCTTCGATGCTCAGTTTAGTCAGTTCCTCGATTAACTCAAGTTTTTTAAATACTTGGTTGGCTTCTATTACTGGTTTTACTAGTGAGTCTGCTTCTGTGTTTTCACTTCTGGGAATTCTTAGTATTTCCCATTATCCCCTTTCTTATTCGAGCTTCTTTAGGAGTTATCTTTCCATCTCTACATACTTGATCATGCTTGGCTCTTTGACCTGGTATGTTCCCTTGACCTTATTGACCACTGGTTGAGAATTATAGTAGACCTTAAGATGTTGAACCCTGACTTCTATGGGCAACTTAAGTCTTGTTAGCAATGCTTTATACTCAGCTGTGTTGTTTATGGCATTCTACTTGATCTGGATTGCATATTTGATTTTGACCTTACTTGGTCCAATGAGAATAATTCCAGCTCCAGATCCTGGTGCCTTAGAAACTCTATCGATGTATAATTTCCACTCTGAGTAAGATACAAAGACTACTTCTTCTACTGTCATTTCCTAAATGAAGTCAACCAATGCTTGAGCTTTTATCTGTTGATGAGGCTCGTAGCTAATATTGAATTCACCTAGCTAAACTAACCATTGGACAAGTCGTCCTGAAATTTCAGGCCTTTGTAGAATTTTCCTTAAGGGAAAATTGGTTCTCACCACTATTGAATGGGCTTGAAAGTACTGCCAAAGCTTTTTAAATGTATGGACAACCATCATAGTAAGTTTTTTTTTTAATTTGGGATACCAGATTTTTGACCCTCTAAGTATCTTGCTGACATAATAAATTGGGTTCTGCTAGCTTCCTTCCTCTCAGACCAATACTAAAGCAATGGACTCATGTCCAATAAAGAGATACAAGTATAAAACCACATGTGGGATTGGCCTACTGAGCAATGGAGGTGAGGACAGGAACTTCTTGATTTCTTCAAACACTGTCCGACACTCATCATTCCACTCCAACTTCTTAGAATTTTTCAAAGCTCAGAATTGAGATAAGCACTTTTTGGCTGAGCATGAAATAAACCTTCCAAGGGTCCTGATTCTGCCATTAAGCTTCTAAAGTCATTCAATGTTTTAGGAGCTTTCATGTTTAAAATGGCTTCCATCTTCTTTAGGTTTGCCTCTATTCCTCAAGATCCTCAGTATGTTGTTTTTCCTGCTGGCTTTTGACGATGATGTCATCTATATACACTTCCACATTCTTCTCAATCTGGTCTTAGAACACGTGGTTCATCAACCTATGATAAGTTGCTTCAACATTCTTTAGCCCAAAGGGCATAACTTTATAACAATAAAGGCCCTCATGTATAATGAAGGATATTTTCCCTTGATCCTCCTCTTTCATTGGAATCTGGTGGTACCCCTGAGCAGCTGAAACTATATAAAATGTGATAGGCTATTGAATCTACCAACTGATCAATTGTTAGTAATGGATAGCTATCTTTAGGTCAAGCTCTGTTTAGATCCGTGTAGTCAACACACATCCTATACTTCCCCTTAGCTTTTTTGACCAGTACTACATTAGCTACCCATTCCGAGTGTGTAACATCCTTGATAAATTTGGCGTCTACCAAATTATTAGTTTCCTCAACAATCACCTTCTGCCTTTTATAGGCAAACTTCTCTTTTTTTGAATCATAAGTTTCACTCCTAGGTTAATTTTTAGGCTATGTGAAGTGATCTGAAGATCTACTCCCCAAATCTCTAATGCTTGTGAGGCAAAACTGCGTGAGTGCTTGCTAAGAACTTCACTAATTCCTTTGCTGATATTCTCATCAAGCTCACCTCCAAACATGACCATCTTTCCTTAAGCTATCTACAGAGTCTAAACTTGGTCAATTAGCTCTTGATTGGCTCCCTGCTTTTCTGTCTCCAGAGATTCTAAAGAGAATTCCTTCATCTATGGTTTGACTGCCATTTGACAGCATTGTTTAGCCATATTCTGATCTCTGAGTATGGTTATCACTTGATGTTCTAAAGAGATTTTCATAGTTAGCCACCTGATGCTCTTGGCAGCGTCAATCTCATATAAAATTAGTGTTCTGATGATACTTTTATATCTCTAGTTTCCCTGTTTCCAAATTCCACTTTTAGTTCTACTACTCCCATTGGCTGGGTTGTTCGTCCGCAGAAGCTCATGATGGGGTTTTTAATTGCTTTTAGATCAGTGATTGAGCCTCCCATAGCCTTATAGGCATTCTATGAAAATGCATTGACAGTGCTACTATCATCAACCAGAAGTCTTTTCACCAGATTATTCCGGATGTATGTGTGTATGACCAATGCATCATTATGGGGATGTTGAGCACACTCTTCATCATTAGGTCCAAATGTGATGGTTGACTTGTATTTATATACTCAGTATTCTTCCTTTTAAGGCCTTCTCAATTTCTTCTCAGCTGGTGTTTCTCCTCTAACAATCATGTTAATGACTCCGGATACTTCATTACGAACTTTCTTTGTATCAGGAGAATCTTCAATTTGGTCATTTGGATCTCAATTTCTTGTAAATCTTCCCAGCTTCCCATTTTTAATCAGTTGTTCAATTGACCATGCAAGGTCTCAGCACACATCTGTTTCATGCCTGAAACCTCGATGATAGTGATAGTACTACCCCTTATTCGGTACTCCTCTTTTTAGTGGCGTAAGTTTTCTAGCTGGAGTTATGCCTACTCCATTCTCTTTAATCCATATGAGAATTTTTGACTTGGAAGTATTTAGGGGTGTAAGTCCCTCAGTCTCCCTTTTGAATCCTTCCGCTTGGTTTTTGAAATTGTATCGAGGAGCTGTAGGCTTTCTTAGATCAACTCTTTCATTCTTCATGAAAGGTGGCTTTTCATCATCCCACCATAGTCTTCTATCAGCATCCATTTTGATTAGCTTGGTGGCTATGGACATGACCTCTAAGAACGTGCATAACTCTTTTGTCAGAATCTTGTCTTTGAGTTTCCCCAACCAAGTTCCGTTCTTTAATGCTTTTATAGCTACTTTATCATTTAAGTTCTCGATTTGTATAGCCACCTTATTAAATTTTTCCAAATAGCTTCTCAATAATTCATTCATTTCCGGTCTACATGTCCGAAGATCTATTATACTTTTAGTAGGAGGAACGTTAGTGATAAACCGAGTCTCAAACTTCTTGACCAATTCCTCAAAAGATGAAATAAAGTTTTTTAGAAGCTAGTGAAACCACCTCTGAGCAATTTTAGTGAGCATACTGGGGAAGACTCGATATGGAATCCCATCATTGACATTCTAGAGTGTCATTTTTTTCTGAATGATGATACGTGGTTGACTAGATCTCCGGTGCCATCGTATTGCTCCAATTGAGGCAGTTTGAATTTGGATAGGATCTCTATTTTATTAATCCTATTCACAAAAGGTGTTGTTCTTTCTAGGATGCATTCATCCTCCTTCCTTGGCCTAGTTCAAACTTTTTGGATTACTTGTTCAACCTTTTGGGCTATCTAGGAGTCATCTAAAGTTGGATGGCTTGTACTAGACTCCCCTTCCAGATCTTTTTCAGCTTCTTTGTCCCTTCCATGAGCACTCTAGGTAGCTACAGGTTGTGTGTTCACATTATTCTTTAGATTAGCTACTGCGGGATTAATATTTAGGATTAGAGCGTTTAGTTGTTGTTGCATAAGAAACCATATGGGCTTGGATATTCTAGATCATTGCCTCTTTATTTATTGGAGGCAAGTGGAGTGTCTAGGTTACTGTGTTTAAGTCTGGTGTGTTAGTGATAGGAGTTCCTGAGAGGCTTCGAAAAGGTATGGAAGGAATAGGTAAGCCAATATGATGTAGGAGAGCATAATCGGGAAAGCTTATACCTAGAGTTGTCCATCCTTGGATAACGCCGGATGTTGTATGTGTGTTAAAAGAAATTTATGATGACGACCCCACATTTTGAACAAGAGCCAATGAATCAATGGCCCGGATGGGAGTTGATGGACTAGTTGGAGGAACGGGGGCTGATGGGTTGGTATAAGTGTCTGGGGTTGTACTTGGTGGATTGAACTGAGTATCCATGCTTGGTGGTGGACTAGATGCCATGGTGTGAGTTGCTTTTGCTCGGTAGATAATGATGGTTTTGACTCAAGTGGTTTCCCATAGACGATGCCATTGATAACTTGATTTCTGAAACTTCCGAGTCCTGCAATCAAGCAACCAACAAAGGAGCCAGGTGAGATGTGGGGTTTCCCCCAAAAATCCTCCGATGCTTAAGTCAGAAAGGTAGAGAGAGAATTTAGAGAGATAAGGAGACAGTAATAAGCTAAAGGAACAGAATGAATAATAAGGGGAGAAGTAAGGAGTATTTATAGAGAATATAATACTCAAACTTGAGAGGAGTAGGATTCCTCTTCTACGTCGGACTTGTTCCTATTTGGGAGGTTTTCTTCCTGATCCCGGAGTCTTCCTTATTATGGATTCATTTTCCTACTTGGATTGAGCATCCTTGTTTTGCAAGTAACATTTTATTTAGAAAGATAAAACATTAATTGAATAGGAATATACCTATAAGCTATCAATAACTAATAAATTAAATTA